>PVKS010005551.1:0-84401 GCA_004027875.1 Aplodontia rufa | reverse complement strand
TCAAAATATTTGACAATGGGATTAAACATTTACATTTTTGTACAGGTATGCAGCATAGCTTGTTCAAATATCTTATGAAGTACCTTGCAACTGCATCTCATAAACATTAACATTTTGCATTTTAGTTCTATGGATCTAATACATGATTCATTTCCTTTTAAAAATTAGCAACTATTAATATGTGTGTAAAAGTTGTACATATTAATGAGGTAACATGATGAGGATAACGTGATACGTTGTATAATGTGTAAATTAGATTAAACCTATCTGTCACCTCAAACACTTAATATTTCTTTTCGGAAAAAATTTTAAAATCTTCTACCTTTTTGAAATGTACAATACATTATTATTATCTACATCACCTTTCTACACAGTAGCACCCCAGTACTTGCTCCTGTCTTCACTATAACTCCAAACACTATTTTAAAATAAGACCACATCGTGCCTAGTGTTTTGTGATCTATGTTTTACTTAATATATCTTAGACATGTTTGTATAGCAAATTCCAGAAACTTAAAGGCTTTAAACACCGCACATGTCATCTCACCGTTTCCTTGGGGCATAAGGTCTGTCACAAGGCTGCAACTCAGATATCTGCCAGGGCTGTAGTCTTACCGGAGGTTTGACTGAGGAAAAGATGCACATCCAAGTCTTCTCAGTTTATTGGTGGAATTCATCCTGAAGCTTCAACTGAAGTCATTTCCTTGGCTGACCACAGCAGTGGGCAGCTCCTTGGGACCACCCTCTCTGTAGACCTCCTCACAACATAACAGCTCCCTTCTTCAAAACCAACAGGGGAGAATCATTACCATATGGCTGTAACAATTTGTTTAACTATTTTCTATAAATGTTAGGTTGTTTCAAATTTTTCTTTAATCAAAACTGTTAAATCATGACTACCCTCATGCTTATACCTTCCTGACTTCTGTATGCTATTTCTTAGGATAACACCCAGAAGTGCAATTGCTGAGTCAAATAGTATGTATTTTTTTTTATCTTTTTTCTCACATAATGCACAGTAGCTATCCATAAAACTAAGCACACTTTTTCTTCTAAGAATGTGTGACAGTCCTGGTTTATACACATAATTTTCTAACATTCACATTATCCATAAATATAACATTTGCTGCCAGGTGTGGTGGCACACACCTGTAATCCCAGCAGCTTGGGAGCTGAGATAGGAGGATTGCAAGTTCAAAGCCAACCTCAGCAACTTAGTGAGGCCCTGAGTAACTTAGTAAGACCCTGTCTCAAAATAAAAAATAAAAGGGCTGGGTATGTGGCTCAGTGCTTGAGCATCCTTGGATTTAATTAATCTCTGGTACCAAAAATAAATAAATAAATAAAAATAATAATAAAAATATTTGCCAATCTACTAGGTGAAAAATTATCTATCTATTTTAATAGAATTTCTTTGACGAGTGAAGTGAAACATTTTCATGTGAGCTGGACATTGTGTTTTCTGAACTGCATTCGCTTTTGCTCATTTTGCAGTTGTGAAAGCACTTTGTGTATGATGTTCTCTTTGTGGATTATAGTTTTTTAAGTTTGCATGTTAATTCTTTTGTTATTTTCTTTCTGGGGATAATTTGCCTATGGAGGATTTTTGATCATATAAAAGTTTTAAATATTTTTCTGAAATCACTTCTGTTGATCATTTTTAAATGCTTTTTGCCTTTGATGTCATGCTTAGAAATGCCTTTCTCACCTAGGAGTATAGAACATCTTGCCTGTTTTTCTTCTAATTTTGTTTTCAGTACTGTGGATTGACCTCAATGGTGATTACGCACTGAGCACATCCCCAGCCCTTTTTATTTTGAGACAGGGTCTCACTAAGCTGCTTAGGACCTTGCTAAATTGCTGAGGCTGGCTTCTCTTGAACTTGAGATCCTCCTGCTTTAGCCTCCCCAGTAGCTAGATTACAGGTATAAGCCACCATGCCTGGCCTGTGGGTTTTTAATCTTACATTTGCATTTTAATTATTCTGAAATTAAAATGTATAAGTAAAATAAAATCTGAAATCTTGAACTCTGCCAGATTGATTGGTTTAGTAACTGTGAAAAGTTTTATTTTTTTAATTTGAGTTATTCTAAGTGGATCACTCTAGAACTATTTTAAAAGTGAGTATGTCATTGCTAGTGACTTGTGGAAAATTGAGAACTGTGGAATGTTTTCTTCTTTAGGTGGTTTCCTAAGGATTTTTTTTTTTCTGGTAATGCCTAATTTTCCCTGAAGTTTTATGGACGCATTATCACGGTGCTATGAATGCTCTTAGTACCAAAATGGGCAAAAGTGAATAAGCCAGCATTATTGCCCAGGAGGACATGGGACAAGGTCCAAAGCACGAAAGCCTTTAATTAAGAGGGCAATGATTCTTGCCACGACACAACTACGTTCAAAATTAATAATAATAATGAGACACGTGGCACCACTGGAGTCATTCATTGCAAATAGGCCACTGCAGATAATTGGGAGGAGTAGGAAGCTGAGTTGGATCAGGTCTGGCTGCAGTGTAAATCCACTGTCTGAGGTATACTCTTCTGCTCTAACGAAATTCAAAGGAAGGATTCTGGAAATCACAAAGCCACAAGAGCTCGATTTTTTTTTTCTTTCTCTCTCTCTCTCTTTTTTTTTTTTTTTTTTTTTTTTTGGTACTGGGGATTGAACCCAGGGGTACTTTACTGCCACTGAACTGTGTCTCTGATCTTTTTTTTTTTTTAATTTTTTGTTTTGAAACAAGGTCTGAGTTCCTGAGGGCCTCTCTAAATTGCTGAGGCTGGCCTTGAACTTGTGATCCTCCTGCCTTAGCCTCTTCAATTGCTGGAGTTACAAGCATGTACCACTGCCCCTGACAAGCTTGATGTCGTTTAAAGAATGAATGTGTGAAATAAAAAATTGGAAGGAGACATCAAATTTAAATGCTGTGACTTCTTTGCCTGGGATTCCTAGAAGTGGTGCAGTGCCTGGCTCAATGTGGTTCTCAATCAATGTTAATTCTACCCACCCCCAACCCTTCTCCTGATCCATCCTTTTTTTTTTTTTTTTTTTTTTGAGAGAGAGAGAGAGGGACAGTAAGTAAAAGAGAAAAAGATAATCAATTTTTTAAATTTAGTTTTTCTTGTGGCCTTTGTTGCCCTGACACTCTCCCACATCCTCGTGCATGCCAGGAAAGCACCAGAACTGCTGAGCTACTGCTCCAGCCCCATCATCCTCTTTTTTGACTCAATTTCTATCACCACTGCACAGTGACTGGCATATATATAATAGGCACTTAGTGAATACTTTTGGAATTGTTCAATACTATGGGTAGTTTGAAGAAATAAATGCGTAGATATTTAAGAGGGAGTTTAGTTACGTGCCAGTAATCACAATAACCCTTTTGTTGGAGGTCTGTTCTATACCAAGTACTTTGCACCCTTAGTTCCTTTAATGTTCATGATAACTGTGCGAGGTGTAACTGTTTCTATTATTTCTGTTTCAAATGTGAAGAAACAAGACCTCAAAAAGGAACAAGACCTCATAAAAGGAACCAAAGTTAAACCCAATTAATAAGTGGAGGAATCGAGATTTGAAACCCTGAATTGTATGACTATAAAGTCTAAGTTGTTTTTCAGTGTTCTGCTATAGTCTCTTTAAAATTCCACAAATCACTATGTTGAGAGAACGCTAATCACTGCATGTGCGTGTGCTCCTGATGCTTTGCAATTGGCTGTTTATCTTCTAAAACGGACAAGACCCAGCCCCAGAGGGTGCAAGACCACGTGAGCCAGAGAGAGCTCATTAACCTCCTCAAATTCCTTCAGCTCAGATCCCCAGAGAAGAAAGGCAGCAGATGGTCAGTGTGCTGCTCATTTCCTCAGCTGCATGGCTGTTTCTAGAGAGTTTAAACTGCACAGGCTGCCTTGGAATTTTCTAGGGACTACTGGGGCTCGCACATGTAAGTTCAGCTAAGACCTTAATTCCTGCCTATTAAGTAGGTTCAGAAGGCAGCCACTAGCAATATAGTTGAAAACTGATTACTGCAATAGAGTGATCGATGGAGAGAGAGAGAGAGAAAAAAAAAAACTGGGTTCCAGCTTTTTTTTTTTTTCAGCGCTGGAGTAGTGGCTCAGTGGTCATGCTGCTTGCCTGGCATGCACAAAGATGTGGGTTTGAACCCCAGCACCACATAGACAATGAAGTGTTGGAGCAACAAAAGGCACATGAGAAACTAAATAAAACTGATCCCCCCCCCTCTCTTTAAAAAAAAATCTTCTATTCATTTCTTAAATGTTTTATGAACTATATCTATTATGTGCCAGGTTCTGTGCTTTATTTTAAGTACTTAGCAAGAAAGGGTTGAGGGAGACTATCGCCTAATGATTTATTTTGCTTATGGGGGAATGGAGATTAAAATAATATAATCACCATTCTTAAGCAAGTTGCATCAAGGCCTGTGTGTGCCTCTCTCAGAAACTGAGCCACACTGTAGAACGAGAAAAATGGCCTCCTACAGATGCTTGTGCTGACTTGCTTTCAATGTTCTTTCAGACAATAGAGGGTCTTGTCCTCAGTATTCTAAATTAAGAGAGTCATGATTAGGTGTTATCACCAACAATTTCTGCCCGAAGCCATGTTCAGAAATGGAAGGGGTTGTGTTTATTGCTGAAACACTGGCCTCTGGAGTGCTTGCTCTAATCTGTGGGACAGTCCTTTTGAGTTAGACCCATATACCCACAAGGTGAGCCATGCCAGCTTGGAATGCAGGACTGTCTAGTCACTTGGAGAAATCCCGCCTGCAGCTGAGGGCTAGAAGCAGGGTGGCTTAGCATTTACCTTGGATAAAAATTCAATGGCCAGTCAATTCTCATGATTTAAATTTAGAAAAGTTGTAATGACATACAACCTAAGGCATTTGTAGAGATGTTTTGGGAAGGAGGGAGGGGGAGGGATAAGGGTGGGTAATTGGGGGAGATCTTGGGGGGAAAATCTAATATTCAGAACATATATATAAATATTATATTTTTCGTTAGAAGCATGTTTGATTGTTCAACAAATAAATTTCTTAATAAAATAAAGAAAGAAAGAAAGAATTTAAAAAATCTTAAAAAAAAGTTCAATGGCCAAATGAACATATGAAAAAGTATTCGGCATCTCTAGCAATCAGGGAAATGCAAATGAAGACTTCATTAAGATTTCACTTCACTCCAATCAGAATGGCAAAGACCAAGAACACAAACAACAACAAATGCTAGAGAGGGTGTGCGGAAAATGGAACCCTTATACATTGTTGATGGAACTGCAAACAAGTACAACCACTCTGGAAAGCAGTATAGAGACCCTTCAAAAAATTAGAGATGGGGGCCTGGAGTGGTGGCTCAGCAATATTGTGCTTGCCTGGCATGCACGAGGCCCTGGGTTCAAACCTCAGCACCACATACACAACGAAGTGTCAAAGCAATGAAAACCATGTGAAAAACTAAATAAAATTGATTCTCTCTTTCTCTCTCTCTCTCTCTTTCCCCCTATCTCTCTAAAAAAGAAAAAAAAATTAGGGATGAAGGCTACAGCGGTGGCTCAGTGGTTATAGTGCTAGCCTGGCATGTTCGAAGACGTGAGTTTGAATCCCAGCACCACGTGCGCAATGAAATGTTGGAGCAACACAAGTCACATGGAAAACTAAATAAAATTGATTCTATCTCACTGTCCCTCCCTCTTTAAAAAAATAAAATAAAATAAAATTATTACTGGTCACCATATGACCCAGCTATCCCACTTTTGGAGTACTTTCCCAGAAGATATAAATTTGGCATACTCCAGTGACACAGCTACATCAATGCTTACAGCAGCCTAATTCATAAGAGCTAAACTATGGAATCAACCCAAGATGCTCACCATTGGATGAATGGATCAAGAAGTGGTGATACATACCTTCGAATTCTATTCAGCTATTTATTTATTTATTTATTTAATTTTTTTTAAAAGAGAGAGGGACAGTGAGAGAGACAGAGAAAGAGAGAAACGACTTTATTTAGTTTTTCACATGGCCTTAGTTGCTCCAACACTTAGTTATTATGTACGTGGTGCTGGGATTTGAACCCGGGTCCTCATGCTTGCCAGGCAAGCACTGAAACCCCTGAGCCACCGCTCCAGCCCCTCTATTCAGATATTTAAAAAAATGAAACCATGGCCTTCACTCATGCTGAGTGAAATTAGCCAAACTCAGAAACTCAAGGGCTGAATGTTTTCTCTCATATGCGGAAGCTAGAGTACAATATAGAAAAGAATGAGAGAACAGAAAGTTTAGACAACAGACTCACCAAACACGGATTTTGTGGGGGCAACCTCACAGACTAGGGAAGAGGGGATAGTGGAGGGGGGAGGGAAGAAGGGAGGGGGAGAGAGTGGGGAAGGTAAAGCAGGGATATATGATGTGTGCAAGTATGAAAGTGTAACAACAAACCCCTTCATCAACAAATGGTGCTGGACAAACTGGACAGCCACATGTAGACCACTGAAGCTGGGTCCTTACCTTTCACCCTGCACAAAAATTAAATCAAAATGGATCAAAGACCTGCATATTAAACCAACAACTTTAAACTTACTAGAAAAAGAAGTAGGGTCATCACTACACCATATAGGAGTCGGCAGCTACTTCCTTAACAAAACTCCGATGGCTCAAGCAGTAAAGTCAAGAATAAATGAATGGGATGCAATTAAACTAAAAAGCTTCTGCACAGCTAAAGATCTAGTCAAGAGCATCAAGAGAGAACGTACAGAATGGGAGAAAACCTTTGCCTGCTACACCTTGGACAGAGGGCTAATATCCAGAATATACAGGGCACTAAAGAAACTAAACTCCAAACTCACAAATAATCCAATCAATAAATGGGCTAAAGAACTCAAAAGGAGCTTCTCTCCAGTGGAAGTCCAGAAAGCCCATAAATATATGAGAAAATGCTCTACATAATGAGCTATAAGGGAAATGTAAATCAAAACTTCAATGAGATACCACCTCACTTCTGTTAGAGTGGCAAAAATGAAAAATTCTAACAACAGATGCTGGAGGGGCTGTGGGAAAAGAGGAACACTGTTACACTGCTGGTGGGACTGCAAACTGGTTCAGCCACTATGGAAAGCAGTGTGGAGAATCCTCAAAAAATTAAGGATGGAACCACCTTATGACCCAGCTATCCCACTCCTGGGTATTTTCCCAAAAGAGTTAGAATCAGTGTATTATAGTGATGTGGCTTCCTCAATTTTTATAGCAGCTCAATTTACTATAGCTAGATTATGGAACCAACCCAGATGCCCCTTACTTGATGAGTGGATACAAAAACCTTGGTACATATACACAATGGAATACTACTTGGCCATTAGAGAAGACGATATTATGGCTTTTGAACTCAAATGGACGGAGATGGAAGGAATTATGCTAAGTGAAGTATCCCAATCTCAGAGACTCAAAGGCCTAATGGTTTCCCTCATCTGTGGAAGCTGGAATACATGGGGAAACAGTAGGCTAAATGACTAACCTTACAATAACTTCAAATTGTATGATTCTCAGTGTAATAGGGGGATGGCTCCCTAGGACACTTGGAGGCATAGGGAGGGGGAGGGATGGGGGAGGGTATTTGAAGATCTCCTAGGATACTGGAGAATGGGAATATAGGGGAACCATCTCAGAAGCAGATGTTATTCCTCCATGAGATACCCATTTAATGTAAGAGTTCTTCTGGGGGAAACTGCAATAGGTGAAACCCAAGCTGGTCATCCATGTTTTGGCATTAACCCTAGATAACTATGTATATATACATTGGTCATTGATGGTTTGATAATGTTTCCCTCTCATTTGTATCTCTATATACTCTTAATAAAAAAACACCCTTCAGTATATAAAAATATAATGAAAAATAAAATCTTGTTTCAGAAAAAAAAAAGAAGTCCCAGATTTGTAGCTGTACTATGCAAGAGGAAAACAAGGAAATCTCCTCAAAAGAAAAAAAATCAAATCAATGGTCAAAACCCTTTATCTTCTCTGTTTCCTGGTGCACTAAGCTTCTATCATATTGTGACTAAATGAAAGTAAGGCTCACACGGTAGGAAAGGCAGCCTCTGATTTTGTCACATGCAGAGAGACATAGCTTCTAACTTTAAGGGACTTGTAGTCTAGTGTTGCCATACACTTGTACGTATTACTTCAATTAGACCCTGCCAGAGGTGCCTCAAGCTTTAAAAATACTTTCATATCCATCTTCTCATTAACCCTCACAAAAACCTTGTGGCTCAGAAATTTGGCTCAGTGAAATGTAATGATTTACCCAGTCGCAGAGACAGTCAGAGGTAAAGTTTATATGAACTCCATTTCTGCATAATGTCCAAGTCCTTGTATGGAAGGCAGGATTCTGTGTCTTCCAAGATTTCCCTCTGGACCCCCGCCTTGAACACATCCTATATACTCCTTGGGATTGTAAATTTGATGGAATTCACTGCCATTTCATGGCAGTAAATGCTACATGGCACAGTCATTAAGAGAGCTTATAGGAGGAAGTCTGACCTTATTGCAGGAAACCTTTAAAAGATTGCTCTCTAACCAGCAGCAGCAGCAAAAGAAATCAGAGATTTGAAGAATGAGAGGGATTTGATACACTGTTTTTTGGCTTTGAAAATGGTGAGGGCCACCAGGAGCTAAGCAATCTCTGGCCAGTGGCCAGCAAGGAAATAGGACCTTTCTCCTACAACTGGAAGGAACTGAATCCTGTTTAGAATGAGCTTGGGAGTAAGCACTTCCCCAGAGCCTCCAGATGAGAACTGGCTGACACCTCTTGACTCATCCTTGGGAGGAGGCCCTGAGCAGAGAGCCCAGCTGCTCTATGCTGGACACAGAAGCTGCGGAATTGTGGGCATTGTTTGAAGTCTTTAAATTTGTGGAAAATTGTTACGCAGCAATAAAAAACTAATGTACCTTGCTTATCTTGTTGAATCTTAGAATTTGATACAAGTCCTTTACCTTTGCTGGTCATAATTTTCATTTGAAAGAAGGTTAGATGTAATCTTCATGGTTCTTTTCGGTTCAGATGATTCTAAGACTCTTTTAAATAACAATGTTTTGGGGGTTGGGGATTTAGCTCAGTGGCAAAGCGCTTGCCTAGCATGTGCAAAGCCCCAAGTTCGGTCCTCAGTCCTGAAAAAAAAAATACAACAACAACAACAACGTTTTGGGGGGCTGGAGTGGTGGCTCATAGGTTACAGCACTTGTCTGGCATGCGTGAGGATGCAGGTTCAAACCCCAGCACCACACACTCAAGGTTCAAACCCAAGCACCAGGTACACAGTGAAGTGTCGGAGCAACGAAAGCCACATAAAAAACTAAATAAAATTGATTCTCTCTCTCTCTCTCTCTCTCTCACTGTCCCTCTCTCTTTAAAAAAAAATTGATTTTGGCTAGGCTTGGTGGTCTATGTATATAACCACAGAGACTTGGAGAGAGGGGCTGAAATTAAGATATGGGTGTAGCTCAATGGATAAAGCACCCCTGAGTTCAAGCCCCAGTTTCAGGGAAAAGGGGGAAGTGTTTTTGTAAATACTGAAAGAAAACACTGCATCTGAGAGCACTTTAATCTTGAGAAAAGACTATGCAAATGAAATACTATTGAATCAAATATGTCAGCTATGGCCTCTTGGGATCTTGCAGGACAGCTCTTCATGAAAAGCAGTCCGTTATTTTAGGGTCTCTGCCATGAATATGTTGGAGAGGTGAATTTCTGATTCCTAACTCCTTCCAAAGTCCACAGCTCACCTGGGGAACATAGGGAGTCCATGGAGCAAATGATGTGCTTCAGTGTCTTGAGGTCCCCTGCTAGAGCGCATGAGTACCATAGGAATAAAGCCCAGTGCCTGCTCTCATGCTGCGGTGGCAGAATTGCTATAAGCAAGCAGTAACTGCAGAGTCATCACTGGAGCCCCGAGGAATGAGGGGGCATCAGTGGAGGACACAGAGCTTGGTCTGGGTCTTGGAGCTACATGGTCTTCCAGGCCATTAGCATTGCAGCAGCCCAAATAGGCAACAGCACATGGGAAGGCATAAGACATGAGGCTGACTGCAGATTGCACTTGGTGATTCTAAAGCCTAGGGTGGGTATTTAGTAAATGCGAACCATTTGTGAATAGATTATTTCTAGGGCACTTGGAGTTGTGAAGCTAGAGGGAGATTTGTAAATAGGGTATCTCAATGCTGAGTGTGCTGAGCATCGGAGTCAGATGCTCTAATTTTAATCCATACACTTGATATCTACCTGTCCTTCAATCGTAAGCATGTTCCCCCTGAAGGATAGTGTTGCTGAACTTTACTTTCCAGAGTTAGAATGATCAAATAATAATATATCGACCATACCCTTCTCAATCACTTCCTGGCTCCCCCCTGCCACCCAATGCAAGAACCAACTAGGCTGTCCTGGGGATTAAGTGTTCAAAATATAAACAATGTGAATAATAAAATCACAATGTTGAAACAAGAATTACTGGATTGTAAACACCTTGAGGACATAAGTCTTTCCGTCCACCTCTCAATACCATGTAAAGCACTCAGCACAGTCTCCTGGGGATAGCAGTGCTCAGTATTAAATTAAATTTAATGTGACATTAATTTAAATTAGCATGAAAATAAAAAGGAGCAGAGATTATATTAAAACCTTCCTAATGGGTTGTGCTCAGTGTTTCTAAATATGACTAACCAGAGTGGCTTCAGAATAGAGTGACTTCAGCACTCCTCTCAGGAGAAATGCCACATTTCAGACCCTGCAGCTGCCAGGAGGAAATTCCTCTCCACACTAGATCTGAGGTATTCTCATCAATTACCTGGAGATTTGGTTAAAATTATTGTAGATGACTGCTCCATAAGGTGGTGGTAACTTTCCATTAACAATTGTGGTTAATACTGTGACTCTAAAGAATTATTGAGTAGTTTTTAAGCGTTGCTAATTTCCCACCATTATACAGATTAAAAGACCAGACAAATAGACTTAGTTGATAGTTGTGGATTGACCTTTATTTTTTTTTCCCTGAAATCTTTTGAGTCTTGAAGAAATTTCAGAGGTTATCTTTTTCTGATATTCATTAATCTACTCATTGAACAAATATGTATTGAATACCTACCACGGTTCAGATACTGGACTGGCTTCTAGATTTGAACTGCAAATATCAACATATTTCCTTGCCCTTATATGAAACTTAAAATCTAGAAGTTAGAAATTTCAGGACTATAAAATATTATGTTGGGTAAGGACAAGATGCTCTGGAGAACATGCTTGGGGGAAAATCCTAGCTAGGGAGATGAGATTTTCTAAGGAAATTTTTTAGGTGATAAAAAAAGGTGAATGTGAGTTATTAAGAAGTTGGAGGGAAAAAGAGAAAAAAACAGATGAAGGGAGGAAAGTGTGGGAGAGATTGCAGGCCAAAGGAATAACCACATTCATGTAAACTAGTTCTTATTAAATTTGAAAACCAAGACTAAATTTCTAAAAAAAAAAAAAAAAAAAAGATATTCTATTTTTGGAAAGCAAAAGTGAGATTTCAGACTCAGACGGAAGATGTCTTTTTCCTGAGGATTGTGCCACCTTGTGGCAGCGGGCTGTCAGTGCACACTGTGTCAGCAAGTTTTCTTGGAATCTTAGCTCTTTCTGAGCTGGAAAGTCCCTGCTTTAGAAAAGAACTATTTCATTGATCCCCACGTTTATCGAATACCATTGATTATCTTCTCCACTCCATACACCCATGTTTTGGAAGGTTTCAAGCAAAAATGATTTTTTTCTTGGTTACATTAGATTATCTTCGTTGCATTTATAAAGTTGATATAACTTCACATAAAAGCAAAGGAAATTTATTTTGTGTCTTATTTAACTTTGTAAAACTCTATTTCTGCCTTGGTAAAGTCATCTTTCCTCTCTGTGGAAAGTAACTAAGGGGAAAATGAGCCTGGTAAATGGGTACTTGGGAAATGTTTATTCTTTTATAGCCTTTTCATGGGCAAAAGTTTGGATTTTTTAAGCTTACTGATCTCCATTCCTGTCATTGAGGGCCTCCTGGGAATTCCAGGTTTGAAGTCTGTTTGTAGAGTCCACCTCCCCCAGGACCACTTGGATTAATGCGCTCTTTTCCACTTGTGTTATGACTGGATTATCTTTTTTTTTTTTTTTAAGAGAGAAGGACAGTGAGAGAGAGAGAGACAGAGAGAATCAGTTTTTATTGAGTTTTTCACATGGCTTTCATTGCTCTGACACTTAGTTGTGTACGTGGGTGCTGGGGTTTGAACCCGTGTACTTGTGTATGCCCGGCATAACTTGGCATAACACTGGCCGTAACCGCTGAGCCATGACTCCAGCCCATGATTGCACTATCTTAATCCTTGACAGGGTTACTGCACTTGCCAATATGGTCTCTGCCTGGTCTTAACTGCTCCTAGTCCATACTGCTGTGCAAGTACACTGTCTAAATACAAATCTGATCGTGTCATTCCCTCTTCAAATGCTTTTATTATTTCCACATCCGTCAAAGTTCAAACTCCTTAGGACATTCTGCAGGTGCTTCTTGCCCATGGTCCATCCTCCCACCCCCATTTCTCTCAATCCTTAAACCTACCTGTGCATACCTCGGCCACTTTGTCAGATAGGCCAGGCCCTCTCTCACCTTTGCCATGTTGCCGTCTTGTCTCAGAATGTCCCCTTTTCCTTTCCTCATTCTTCTCAATTCAGCTCAGTTATTAGTTTTTTTCAGGAAGGTTTCCCCTATCCTCTGTACCCCCAGTTTGAGTTCGGTGCCCATCCTGGGATCTGGATTACTGGATTACATATTATATATATAAACCTTTATACATAAAGTTTATGAATGTTTACATGTATATGTTCATATTATGCTTGCAGTTTACAGAGTGGTTATATATATATATATATATATATATATATATAATAACTTAATTATTTCCAAAAGACTGGATCAGGTGGATTTATGTCTACTTCATAAACACTGCTCAGGGAATTGACATCCAAGGTCAAGCTGTTGATTAAGTGACTGCTGGGTGACAGAGATGATAACCTGGGTCTTCTGACTTCCATCACAGTGCTCTTTCACCTCTACCTGTTGAAACAATCAGAACAGAGGGTACACACTTCAAACCATGGCAGAGTGCCACAAAGCCAGAAATCTCCCTGCCACCGTGACACACACACACACACACACACGTCTGTTCACACAGATTTAGCCTAGCAGGAAACCACCTCTGTAGCTCACATTTCAGGTTAGGGAATTTTTTTTTTTTTTTTTTTTTTTTTTTTTTTAGGGCTGAGGACCGAACTTGGGGCCTTGCACATGCTAGGCAAGTGCTCTGCCATTGAGATAAATCCCCAACCCCAGGGAATGCATTTTTAAACTATGAAAAATGTCATTTCTCCTGACATTTCTAGAGGCGCTTCTAGAAATGAAAGTCAATTAACCAGTGACTTTGTTCATTAATTCATTACCTAATTACTGTGGCAAGAACACTTTGAAATTGTCACATTGAAGAGTTTGGGATAAAGGCAGTGAGAGCAGAAGCTTTTCCTGATGTTCTAACCCTAGGGCTGGGGTCTAGGGGAGGAGTATATGTTCAGATCAGAAACAGAGGAGAGGGACTGGAGTCGTGGCTCTGTGCTTACAGCGCTTGCCTGGCATGCACCAGGACGTGGGTTAAGGCCCCAGCACCATGCACACAACAAAGTGTCAGAGCAATGAAAGCCACATGAAAAACTAAATAAAATTGTTTCTCTCTTTCTCTCTTTCACTGTCTCTCTTTCTTAAAAAAAGAAAAAAGGAGAGAATTTTTCTGTGAAAACAGATACTAGCATTCTGATCAAGATGAATATTTGAAAAGTGTTTGGGAGAATGAAGACTGGGAAGAACTGACATCTGCCACTTGGTCCTGTGATCCAGCAGAGCCACGGATAATCGCCAGGAGGGGACTCTGGCAAGCAGCAGAACACAGAGAAGAACCCCAGGATTTTGAGGTAAATCTGTGCCCTTTTCTGCAGCTAATTACTCTCTTTCTGAGAAACAGCTTCTGTCTTACTATTGGGCCTCCAAGAGACTGAATGCCTAGCCTTGGAACACAAGGTGATCATGTGACCTCAGCTGTCTATCATGAAGATGGTGCCCTCTAACCCACCAAATCATAAGATTTAGCACCCACAACAGCAATCTATCATCAGTGAGTGTGGTGGCATGCACCTGTAATTCCAGTTGCTCAGAAGGCCAAGGCAAGAGAATCACAAGTTTGAAGGTGCCCTGGGCAACTTAGGGAGACCCTGTCTCAAAATTTAAAAATAATAATAAGGGTTGGGGATATAGCTTAGTAGTAGAGCACTTGCCTAGTAGGCATGAGGCCCTAGGTTGTATCTTCAGTACTACAAACTCACAAAAAACAGTTCCGGAAGGTACAACTGTCATGAACAGATGACTCAGACTCCTTCAACACCAACTGCTACTGCCCTGTCCTCTCTCTCCTGACATATGCCGTTGCCTCCCACAAGGTTTCTCATAATCAGTTAGCTGAGGAAGAAGAATTTGAACCTAGTTTCCCACTTGAGAATGAACAGCTATAGCACTGGAACCCCACTCAAGGGTGACCATGAAGAGTAGCCACAAAGGAAAATGGTACCAGTAGGTAAAATTCTGAGAAGTGAATATGGTTTTGAGAGAAAGAGTGTGAGTACAAATGAATGAGTGATCTTTGCAGGAATTACAAGTAGAAATGGCTCGATGACCATGATAGTAACTTGCACTGGCTGGCCTGGGTAATGAAACTGCTCAGTACCTAACTTCCCCACAGGGAAAAAATCAGCATTGAGTCCCAACTAAGATTATTGGTGGTAGACTGATTTCATCAGAACTTTTCTAATATATGGGGGCAGAGATTTGACCTCACTGGAATACACACATAATCTGGTTATAGTTTTGCTTTCCTTATCCATAGGGCCAGCACCACCATTCATAAGCTCACAGAATATTTTATTTCTTATCATGACAGCCCTAGCAGCATTGTATCTCATCAAAAGACTAATTTCACAGCAAAGAGCTCATGCCCACAGAATTAACTGGTTTTGCCATCACCAAAAAGCAGTTTTCTTTTTAAGAGAGAGGGACAGTGAGAGGGAGAGAGAGAGAGAAAATAAATTTTATTTAGTTATTCATGTGGCTCTCACTGCTCCAACACTTCATTGCGTACGTGGTGCTGGGGTCCGAACCTGCGCCCTCACGCTTGCCAGGCAAATGCTGTAACTGCTGAGCCACTGCTCCAGCCCCACAAAGCAGTTCTAATTGAAAGGTGGAATGATGTATTGAAGACTCACTTATGGTACCCATTTGGAAACAACACCCTAAAAGGAAGACTACTGTTTTGTGGATGAGTTCTACGCTGTTTGCCCTGGTACTCTTGGTAGTCAACTTGACTGAATTGAGACATACCTAGAAAACCAGTAAAGCAGATTTATGGGTGTGTGTGTGAATGTGTTTCTAGAGAAGACTGGCATGGGAGTGAATGAACTGAGTGGTGAAGACCACCCTTGGTGGCCCAGAAAAAATAAGAACAACAACAAAAAAAATGGAAGGAAGTGAAAGCTCATGACCCATTTTGAGCAAGTACATTTTTTTGCTGCTGCTGCTGCTGCTGCCTATGAATGTCAAACTCCAGATTCTTCAGCCTTTGAAAGTAGATTTGCATTAGCGACACTCCAGAGAGCTTCCAGGGCTATAGCCTTGAACTGGGGTTGGGACTTTGGTCCCCCTTGTTCTGAGGCTTCTGGCTTCTTCTTCTTCTTCTTCTTCTTCTTCTTCTTGACAGACAGAATCAATTTTATTTAGTTTCTCACATGGTTTTGGTTACTCCGACACTTTGTTATGTACATGGTACAGGGGTTGGGGTTTGAACTTGGGTCCTTGCACATGCCAGGCAAGTGCTGCTACCACTGAGCCACCACTCTAGCCCTGCTTCTGGCTTCTTGGATGGAGCAGCCACTGTTTCCCCCACTGCTCTCCAGGCTGTAGATGGCCATTGTGAGATTATTCAGCCTATGATTATGAGAGCCAAATGAATAAATCACCCCTTATATTCATATATTTCCTGTTGGCTTTGTCCTCTGAAGAACTTTGGCTAACACACTGTCATATGGTGCTCTTTCCCCATAACAAAATAAAGGGCTCTTGGTATCAAAAGGTGGAAATGGAAGGAGTGGCTTCTGTCATTATTATACCAAATAAAACAACCACTTGGAGGTTATTTGTTCCCTGCTGCGGATTTTTTTTTTTTAAGAGAGAGGAACAGTGAGAGAGAGAGGGAAAAAGAAAGAACCAATTTTATTTAATTCTTCATGTGGCCTTTGTTGCTCTGATACTTCATTGTGTACATGGTGCTGGGGTTTGAACCCACAAACTTGTGCACGCAACACAAGTGCCCTAACTGCTGCTCCAGTCCTGCTGTGGAAGTTTAAATCTCAGCAGTATTGAAGCACTTAATTTACAGGAGGAAGTGATTCTGTTAGGGGTCACCACAATGATTCCATTGTCTTGAAGGATGAGACAGCCACCAGGGCACTTTGAGCTCTCCATGCCACTGAATCAACAGGCTCAAAGGAGTTAGCCTCCTGACACGAGTGATTGATCACAAACACTTTACAGACTGATAGTTGCATAGGGAAAGTTGGGTTACACGTACAAGACAGACGCATGGACCATAATGTCCAGAACACAGGAGGTTTTCTGGTGCTCCTTTATATGCTTCCAGGCCAGTCATAAAATTAGTGGAAAAAGAAAAGAAAAGAAAATTGGTGGAAAAAATACAGCAACAAGAAGAAAAATGAAGGGTAATTGAGGACTTGGACTTTTTAAGAATAACAGTTTGAGACACTCCATAAAGTAAAGAATACAGAGGAGTAGCAGTTCCTTTTGTGGAAAAAATATGAAATGGGTAGTTGAAGAAGGAAGCTACAGACACCAATTGCAACTTCTGGGCCAATTTTAAAAATATGAATTGTAGTAGCACTGAAAATTTTTCTCTCACTTATTATTATTATTTTTTTTCAGGGCTGAGGACGGAACTCGGGGCCTTGTGCGTGCTAGGCAAGCTCTGCCACTGAGCTAAATCCCCAACCCTTCTCTCACTTGGGTCATGTTCTTCCCATTTTTACTTTACATTCAAGTTTTTGAAGATTAACTTTATATTTTAGCCTTTAGGTAATGGAATATTCACAGAAATCTAAGTGAAATTAAAGAGTAATTTAACTGGCAATGAGTACAATGACTTTAAAATTGAGAGAGAGAGAGAATCACTTTTATTTAGTGTTTCATGTGGCCTTCATTGCTCCAAAACTTTGTTGTGTACATGGTGCTGGGGTTCGAACCCAGGGACTTGTGCATGCAAGGTAAGCACAGCTCCAGCCCCCAGGGTACAATGACTTTCGACAGTGGGTCTTCTCATCTGGGGGAAGGGTTAGAATTTCTTCACTTGTAAGGAGAGTGTATTTTGTTAGGAAATGTAGAATTCTGTTGTACAAGAGTCCAAATGTATGTAGAGGGTGCATTTGGAAGCTGAGTAGACAATACTGTATCATTTCTCAACTCAAATTCATCCTTCCATACCTGCTAAGCAAAAATTATCCAAACTCTTCAAACGTTTGTCTCTTACAGTGAACATAATGTTAATTAGCTTTGTAGGTAGAGGATTCTGGAAGGACATTGCAAGAATAAGGGGGCTTCTGTTTCTGATACCTGAGCACTTTATGCCCCCTTTCTCTCCTATGGTATGGTTTTAGCAGTATACTGGAAACTTCTGGTGCTTTGCCCCAGCCACAGGCTCAGAGCATTCAGTCCCTTGGCAATCTCACAGCCCTGGCTAAGCCCAGTGATGGACGCTGGCATCTCTATGTATTGTGCACATCTGTCTCAGCTTGCCTGTGCCCTGGAGGGGGTGCTTCCAGCTGCTCAGGAATGATGGACCAAGTCTGTTCCAGGAAACCAGTCAAAATTCTGCCCCATTCAGCAGGCTGTAATTAGGTATTTTTCAATAAAAGTCTAAATCTCAGGTTTGGAAGAGTCCTCCCTTCCTAATTTAATCCTTCTTTAAGTATTTTTCCTCAGCCTTAGGGTACAATTTAGAGTTCCTTTAACCTTATTATAGTTTCTTCCTTCTTACAGGGTAGTAATTCTTTATGTTTAACTTCTCTGCTCAAATTACTGTGTTCTCTGTCCCCTGGTTGCCCTTAACTGATACAGGGCTATTACTAATAAAGCTGCTTACTTTTATTTATATAAAAGTCCTTGTGTGGGCATATGTTTCATTCTCTTGGATAATTACCTGGAAGTGGAATCGGTGTGACAAACTTCAAATATATGTTGGTCTTTATAAGAAGTCATCAAATTATTTTGCAAAGTGTTTGGATATCTTTATACTTCAACTAACAACGCATCCAAGTTCCTGCCACTCAGCCTTCTCTCCAAAGCTAGGCATTGCTGGTATTTTCAAATTTTAGCCGTTTGGGTATGTCATGGTTTCTCACTGTATTTTTTTTTTAAAAAGAGAAGGACAGTGAGAGAGAATCAATTTTTATTGAGTTTTTCACATGGCTCTCGTTGCTCTGACACTTAGTTGTGTAGGTGGGTGCTGGGGTTTGAACCTGTGCACTTGCACATGCTGGGAAAGCTCTGTAACCACCGAGCCACTGCTCCAGCCCCTCAATGTAGTTTTAAATTGAATTTCCTTGATGTTGTGTGTCTTTTCATGTGCTTACTATACATTTAGATATTTTCTTCTGTCAAATATCTGATTAAACCTTTTTTATAGTATATAAAGTCACTCCTCTGTATTCATGGGTTCCTCATCCACAGATTTAAACAAATGTGGATCAAAAATATTTGGTAAAGCCTTGAGCAGCCATTGCTGAAGTGTCAGCGGCCAAAATGAAGTTCAATCCTTTTGTGACTTCTGACCAAAGCAAGAACTGTAAAAGGCATCTCAATGCACCTTTCGACATTCGCAGGAAGATTACGTCCTCCTCTCTTTCCAAAGAGTTGAGACACAAGTACAATGTTCAATCTGTGCCTGTCTGAAAGGATGATGAATTTCAGGTTGTGCAAGGACACTGTAAAGATCAGCAGATTGGCAAAGTAGTCCAGGTTTACAGGAAGAAATATGTCGTCTATGTTTAGCAGGTGCAACTGGAAAAGGCTAATGGCACAACTGTTCATGTGGGCATTCGCTGCAGCAAGCGGTGAATATGGTGCTGGGATTTGGACCTAGGTTCTCGCGCATGCCACGCAAGGGCTTTAACTGCTGAGCCACCGCTCCAGACCCTCAAGTGATTATCACCAGGCTAAAACTGGACAAAGATGACAAGAAGAATGGAAAGCCAAATCTCACCAAGTGGGAAGGAAAACAGCAAATATAAAGAAACAATTGAGAAATTGCAGGGATAAGTGACTGTATTTACACCTTACATTAAAAACTAATAAAAATTGCAGCATTTGTGAACAGAAAACCAACTTTACAAAGAATCCTCAAAGATAAACTCCTGATAGAAGAGCATTCAAACACTACTCAAAACCCACAGAGGGAAATTCAGTAAAGGTACATGGTATCAATACCCAACCAAGACAGCACAGAACTTACAAAAAAAGAACCCAATGACTCTGAACCCCAACCACACTTCTATTCCAACAATTAATGTGAATGGTCTCAATGCACCACTCAAAAGACACAGATTAGCAGATTGGATCAAAAAACAAAATCCAACAATATGCTGCTTACAAGAGGCCCACCTTACAGCCAATGACATCCACAGATTGAGGGTGAAAAGATGGAAAAAAATCTACCATGCATATGGCCCAAGAAAGCAAGCTGGAGTTGCAATATTTATATCTGACAAAGTAGATTTCAAACATAAACTAATCAGAAGAGATAAAGAAGGCCACTACATAGTAGTAAAGGGAACATTATGAAGGGAAGATACAACCATAGTAAATATATACTTTCCAAACAACAATGCTCCCAACGACGTGAATAAATTATTCCATGACATTAAACCATTTGTGGACCTCAACACAAAATACCGGGAGACTTCAACACTCCTCTGTCACCAGTAGACAGATCATCAAAGCTAAATAAATAAATAGTAAAAAGAAATCTCCAGGGGGCTGGAGCGGTGACTTGGTGGTTACAGTGCTTGCCCGGCATGCACAAGTACACAGTTCAAACCCCAGCACCCACGTGTACAACCAAGTGTCAGAGCAACGAAGGCCATGTGAAAGATTCAATAAAAATTGACTCTCTCTGTCTGTCTCTCTCTCACTGTCCTTCTTTCTTTAAAAAAAGAAAAGAAAGGAAATTTCCAGCCTAAACTCCATAAATCAAATGGACTTAACAGACATCTATAGACTATTCCACCCCAAATCTGCTGAATACACCTTTTTCACAGCAGCAGGATTTTGGATACTTCTCCAAAATGGATCATATTCTAATTCACAAAGGAAATCTAAGCAAATATAAAAAGTATATATTATTCCGTGTATCATAACGTCATGACCCTAGCAAAAATCATAACAGAAAACACATATACATGGAGATTGAATAATACCCTATTAAATGAAGAATGGATCCAAGAAGACAGGAGAGCAGAAATCAAGAAATTCTTGGAAGAGAATGAGAATGAAGACACAACATACCAAAACCTCTGGGACAGTATGAAAGCATTCCTAAGGGGACAATTTATAGCACTGAGTGCCCACGTTAAAACTGAGGAAAGGGGCTGGAGAGGTGGCTCAGCAGTTACGGCACTTGCCTGGCTGGCATGTGCAAGTAGGTGGGTTCAAACCCCAGCAATGTGTACACAATGGCCCCAAAATGGTGCTGCTGATGAAGCACCTGCTGAGGCCGCTGCCCTCAGACAAGCAGCTAGAGACCGGGCCCTTCCTGTAGGTGGTGTCCCACCTGCCGCCCTTCTTCGATTGCCTTGGGACCCCAGTGTTTACACCCATCACAGCAGACCTAAGTGGCAACATCACAAAAATCAAAACCGTGTATGACACCAACCCAGACAAGTGCCCGACCCTGCAGAACATCCAAGAGGTGGAGAAGGAAATGTATGGAGCAGAATGGCCCAAAGTGGGGGCTACGTTGGCACTGATGTGGCTGGAAAGAAGCCTCAGCTTCATCCAAGTCTTCCCCCAGAGCATCTGTGATGGGGAGTGGGAAGAGAATCACCCAACCTCATCCGCATCAATGCCACCAAGGCCTGCGAGATAGCCCTCAAGAAGTACCAGGGCTGGATAACGCAGAATATCTTCCAGGCATACCCGCCTGTGCACCTGAGCAATAATGGCTCCTCATCGCTGTGCCACAAGAGTCCTTTGCATGAAGCAAGAAACTCCTTATAGCCTGGTCTTAGGCAGCTGAGTGAACCTCAACCTTGACCCTATCACTTATCACATCCATGCTAGGTTTTTTTCCCTTAATATCTCTGAAGGTCTTAATCCATTTTCTGTTGCTATAATGAAATATCTGAGACTGCATAATTCATAAAGAATAGAGGTTTATATGACTTACAGTTCTGGAGGCCACAAAGTCCAAGAGTATACTGGCATCTGATGAGGCCCTTTTTGCTGTATCAGAACAAGGCAAAGAGTATCACCTAGCAGCAAGACAGAACAAGCATGTGTCAGAGAAAGTGTGCTCTTATAATAAAGCCACTTCCTCCATAACCTATTAACCCTTGAATGAATTAATGCAGCACAAGGGTTGAATCCTCATGACCCAATCACCTATCAAAATTCCCTCCTCAAAATGCTATCAGCATATGAATTTCAGGATTGAGTGCATTAGCTTTCTTTTATAAAAAAAAATACCTAACGTAATCAACTTGAAAAGGGAAAAGTTTATTTTGCTTCACAGTTTCGGAAGCTTCTACCCATGGTCAGTGGACCTCATTTCCTTTGGGCCTGCGGTGAGGCTGCACCTCATGGTGGTAGAGCTGGGCTTACCTCATTGTGGCCAAGAAGCAAAGAAAGAGCAAGAGACCAATATCCCACAATTCCCTTGGAGAGAATGCCCTCAATGACCTAAAATTTTCCTTAGGCCCCACCTTTCCAAGTTTCCATCACCTCCCAACAGTGACAAGCTAGAAACTAAGTCTTCAACTCATGAGCCTTTTGGGGGACATTTCAGATCCAAATTATGGCAATTCTGAAACCTTGCAAAGGTAGTCTCATAATGAATATGCCTGACAACTCAACTGTAAACCTCCAAAAATCTCTAAATAACTTCTATGTATAATATATAACTGATGTAAAAATAAGTAATAGATATGCACTAATTTGAAGCTCATATGCAGTCATCCCTTGGTATCCTCTGGGGATGGATTCCAGCGTCCCTTCAAACACCAAAACCCAAGGATACTCAGGTCACATTCCTTACATAAAAAGGCATAGTATTTTTTTAATTAAAGAAACAGGGACAGAGAGAGAATGAATCAATTTTATTTAGTTTTTCATGTGGCCTCCGTTGCTCCCACACCTCGTTGTGTATGTGGTGCTGGGGTTTGAACCCGCATCCTTGCACATGCCAGGCAAGCGCTGGAACTGCTGAGCCACGGCTCCAGCCCCCAAGGCATAGTATTCGTATCTGACCTCCACACATCTTCCTATATACTTTAAATCATCTCTAGATTACTTAAAATATCTAACACAACATAAATACTGTGTAAATAGCTGCTATACTCTATTGTGTAGGGAATGATGACAGGAAATGAGTCTTACACGTTCAGATATATCTTTTTCTTGAATATTTTCAACCCACAGCTGATTGAATCTGCACGTTCAGAACCCATAGACACAGAGAGATGACTACACATATTATTAAAGTGAGTAATAACTGCAGCAATTGTTTAGATCTTGAACCAATGAAAGATCTGGGGGCCAGGTGACGTGTTTCATGACTGATGTGCATATATGACGGTTTTAAAGAGCAGTTCAACTTTTAGTCAGATGTGTTGTTTTAAAATTCTCTGCAGATAATGTACACTAACGGCACCCCTGCCTTGGCCCCACTGTTGGGGCATCACTGCTAGGTCCTTCACCGGATTTCACAACACCTTCGGGCCCAGGTTCGTGTTGAAACTCCAACCTGGACTTTTTAGGAGGAATTGATGTTAAGCTTATCAATGGAAAAGTTCCAGAACAGAGATGATGCTTTTGGTTATATGGGTTGTTTACCTCGTAAGGGTGGCTGATTCAGGAAGTTGTGGTTCAGTCCCAGCTGTTCCCACCTACAAGAGGGGATGCCTTTATCTACTTTGTACAAAAATGCCATGTGGAGGTGAAATGGGTCCTCCAAAAAGATATGTTGAAATCCTAACTCCTCAGAACCTGAGAGTAACCTTATTTGGAACCAAGGCCCTTGCAGATATAATTAGTTAAGACCAAGACAGACTCAATTATAGTGGACCCTCATACAGGGACTGGATATAAGGAAAGGACATTTGGAAATCCAGACAAAGGGAAGATCATGGGATGATGGAGGCCTGGATCCCCACTCATATGATGGGTAAGTCGTAAGAATGCGAAGGAAGCTCAGCCCTGCAAACCTGGGGAGTTGGTGGTTTTCACCACAGTGGCCTATCTTGAATGACACATTGTTCCCATTCTGCCAGTATCTGTGTGTGTGGAGTGGGACGCTGGAATCCATCACTCTCTAGCCTCAGTTTCCCCACCAGCAAGTGAGAACATTGTGGGCAGTTTTCCCATTCAGTGACAAGGCTGGAATGTGAGATTTAAAAAAGATAGAGGACAAGGCAGTTTGGATGATGAGGGAAGAAAATGCTCTGGAAACCCCGGCAGATGCTGAGTGGTTAATGGGACAGGGACAGTGCAGGTCTAGGGAGGGCAGGAGTGCTAGGTGTCAGGTGCATTTCAGAAAAGAGGATTTTATAGAATTCCTTCTGGAGCAGAGTTCGAGAGTAGGGACCACAAGCTGACTCCAAGTCACCTATGTGTTGGGGATGGAAGCTCCAGGCCAGGTCCTGTCCTGAGACTATCTGGATATTTTACATCTTCACGCTCACCTTTGAGGAAGGTGTTCTGCCTTTTTTGGTATGCACCTGGACACCATGGACCCAGAAAGAGGAAGTGACTCATGCTAACATAGAGAAAAGTTGTGGAGTTGTGCCCTCAATGTGACAGTAGCTCTTTTCACTGAACCTTGTGACATTTTATAAGAGATCCTAGCCTAGCCTTCTAGATTAGGAGGCCCTCAGGAGACAGAAGCCTGGAGACATCGCCTCTGCTAGCGGTTCTCCATCTATTAGTCAGTGAACAGATTCACCACATCTGAGGCAGGGCTGGAGGAGGTGGGGAGATGCTTAAGAATGCCCCAGTGTCTGTGGAGGGCAGGGTGAGCAGGAAGGTGAGCAGGGACAAGACTGCGAGGAGATGGTACCTGAGTCCTCCCCACCCTGCGATTTCCCACGAGTGGATTTAGAGGAATCAGACATGAAAGACTTCAGGAAGGATGTCACTGGGGTGTTTGCCCCACACAGAGCCTCGTGTAACCTCTAGGCATGCTCTGGCTCCTAGGATGTGACACTTAGAGTTTCCACCCGGTGCTGGGGAAGGATGTGGGCCCAACCCAGAAATGGGATTAGGCTGGCCATCATCTCTCAGGCCCAGAGAGGACTCACCAGGCTCCCAACATGACACACAGACACAAATACAGATGGTCCCCAACTTACTTAAAATTTTTTTTAGCTTTAAAATGGTGCAAAAGTGATGAGTACTCGGCAGAAACCATGGAGTGAATTTTGAATCAGGCTAATGGTACATGATGTAACCTCTCATGGTAGGTGACCTGAGGCAAGCTCCTGGTGACCTGGGGCAGGTTCCTTCTGTTTGCCTTAGTCTTTCTCTTTAAGAAGCAAGGATACCACTAGCACTTGCATCCCAGAGAGTCTGGCTGATGCAGAGACAGTCCCCAGTCTAGGCACCCAGGGCCTGCTGGAGAGTCATCTGGTAAGTAAATTGCCAATGAGGTGTAGGAACTCTATTGGCAGTAAAGCAGGCTGGCAGATACCTCCACGTTGCCACCCTCCCAAGCACCCCTGGCCAGCACTCTAGGCCCTCTTAGACACTGCCTGACAGTCAGCCATGGCTGCAGAACCCTCTGACCAGCACTGAGGTGGGCTGTCCCAGCACCGAGAACTGAAGCCCTGGCTTTTCTTGGCCACATGCTCGACTGCCCTGGCAGTGGCTGTCCTGTCAGTGGAGTGAAATGAATGAAGCAACTGAATGAAGTGCCCTAGACAGGTCGTATGTTGCCTCTGAGCTGGGGCAGAGAATCTGCCACAGAGTCTGTGAACCTCAGAGGGAGCCCTAAACCTCTGCAGCATTTCATCAATCCATCCTGTCTGAAGATGCCAAACAAAGTGAGGACAGCAGTTTCGGAGGCCTGTGTGCCAAGAACATGGTCTACGTCAGAGTATACTCACTGTCGCCTTGCTTCCCTGGTAAGCACTTAAGTGAACCAGAAGCCCGGATGGGAGCTGCGTGCTTGTGCCTGGCTGGGTGCAGCCTGACCTTTCTAGTGGGTACAGGTAGGAGAGGCCAGTCCCCACCTGTTGGAGCTGTAGACTCAGCTGGTGAGGTGGGAGGTGTGGGCTATAGCCAGGGGAGGACAGTAGGGATGCCTGTTGGTGGCTGGTTGTACAGATGCCCTCACTTCTGATGGTGTAACATCCCATAAACCCCCTTAGGTTGAAAATTCCCTAAGTCAAAAATGCACAGAATATACCTAACCTGGGGAATGTCGCAGTTTAGCAACATTGTACATTGTAGAATGTTGGTTGTTTTCCCTTATGAGGGCCCGGTGTGGGACCGTACACTGCCTCAGGGCACACAACGTCTCTGCACCTGCTGTTTCCTCGTGAATCATCAGTGCTACCATCTATCTAATTTTTTCTTTAAATGATAATATTGTTCTTATTAAAATGTATTTTATTTCCTTTATTAACTTATTAAAAAAAAAGAAAGAGGGGACAGTGAGAGAGAGAGAGGGGATCAACTTTTATTTAGTTTTTCACATGGCTTATTGATGTTCTGAGACTTCATTGAGTACGTGGTGCTGGGGTTTGAACTCGCATACTTGCGCATGCCAGGCAAGCGCCGTAATCGCTGAGCTACTGCTCCAGCCCTTACTTACTTCTTTTTGAGATGGGGTTTTACTGTATTGCCTAGGCTGGTCTTGAACTTCTGGACTCAAGTGATCCTTCCACCTCAGATAAATTCATTTTGAAATGATACAGATCCTAAACAAAGCAAGCTGGTATCATTCAACAGAAGAGGAAGTAGTTCGCTGTAAAGCTGAGTCTAAGCACACCCCTTACTGTGCCATCACTCTCTGGGCACTCTTGCCCATCCAGCTCCAAAGCCAAAGTCTAGGCTGTTCCATGAGACAGCAGAGCCAGTCCGTGAGTGCAGGGAGGCCACACGGGCACCAAAATGAGACTTCGGATTTGGGTCAAAAAGATGAGAAAATAACTGGAAAGGAAGTGATTCCTCCCTCCGTGGCCAGGTCTTCATGAGCCCAGTATTTGCAGTAGCTGAGACAGGTCATGTGGGTCAAAGCCCCATGCATTCCTTCTTCCTGCAGTTTGGGGGAAGCAAGCAGACAGGGAGAGTGAAAGCAGTGGTCAAGGACACCACGTCACAGCCACAACCAGGGCCTGGCTGGCAGAATGTTCCATGTCCCAGGTAGTGTCAGGCCTACAGGGGGACTTGGGTCCTGGTGCTGGGGATCTCCCTAGAGCCAACTTGGGTCCAGCAGGTGAAGCTCGGATGTAGTGCTGAGGCCCACCAAGGGGAGGGGGAGGCGGCCTCCTGTGCACAGGGCCTATTCCCTGCGAGTGGGGCTGGATAGCACAAGGACTGTGGCAGGGGCATGGCCACAGAGAAAACTGAAGATCAGGAGCAGAGTAGCCCTGCTTTACCCAAGTGCCATGTATCCCTTGTCCTGCATCTCAAACCCTGGAATAACTGGGGGTAGGAGAAAGAGGAACCAACATGCCCCTATCAGCTTCCCCTGCTGGCCAGCTCCGCTGCCTCAGAGAGTGTTGCCACTGTTCCAGCTCAGGACCCTTCTTTCTCTGGGGTCCTCTTAGTCACATTAAGACCATAGCTGCAAGACATCAAGACATGGGGGCTGGCCAGAATGTGATCCCACAGTCATGTGTGTTATGCATGGAACACTATTCCATTCCCACAGGTCCTGCTCACACTCTGGCCAGATTCTTGCCTAAGTGGCTTCCTCAGGCATCCACAGGCATTTCAGAGACAGAGGGCCTTCACAGTCCTCCTGCAGGCAGGCTCATTCATATGGGGGACTCTGAAGATTGTACCTGGGTGATGAAAAAGAACAGACGAACAAGAGCACCCTGACCTCTTGAGTTCTCTCTCTTTGGGCTGATGTCACGTTCCGCCCATATATAGCTTCTTAACTGAATTAATTTGCTATTTTGGCATAACAACTCTCTAGAAATTCAATGGTTTTCTTCACTCACAGCCTTGGCGGGTCAGCAGTCTGGGTGTGGTTCAGCTGGTGCTCTGCTGAGGGTCTCACAAGGCTGCACCCACGTGCTGTGGGGCTGAGGTCTCACCTGGAGCTCAGCTAAGGAAGGATCATTTGGGCTGTGTGCAGAATCTACTTCCTTGCTCTTGGGACTTGGCCACCAAGTCTCTGTGGGCCAGCTTCAGAAAGGTCAGAGGAGGGCTGGAGTGGTAGCTCAGCAGTTACGGCGCTTGCCTTGCATGCACAAGTACGTGGGTTCAAACCCCAGCACCATGTACACAATGAAGTGTCTGAGCAACAAAAGTCCATGAAAAACTAAATAAAATTGATTCTCTCTCTCTCTCTCTCTCTCTCTCTCTCTTTAAAAAAAGAAACAAAAACAAAACGGAAAGGTCAGAGGAACATTTCTGACCTCAGGAAGGATCCCAGTTCCTTTGAAAGGGCTTGGCCAGTAAGGTCAGGACCAGAATAATCTCCCTTGTGATCGCCTGAAAGTCAACCGGTTAGGAACCTCAGTTATAAAGTAGCATAAGCCAGACAGTGCTATCATTCTGATGGGACTCTGGCAAACAGATGGATTTTTGCAGGACATGGACACCAGGGGGCGATCTTAGAGTTCAGCCTGCCACCTTCCCTTATTCAAAACTTTGAGGGACAAATTTAACTTTGATCTCTAACAGGAACATGAGGGCAAGCCAGTAAATTTCTCAATTAAAGTAGATTTTTTATAACAAGAAGCGTGCCTATGTAATATTTTCCTCCCCTGTATCAACATGTTCCTTATTCTCCGGGAAAGATAAGAACTTGACAGAGCTTAAAGCAATAGCAATCTTTCCAACCACATTTGGTTCTATGAGAACAGAATGAAACTATTGCAGGACTGCTGAGCACAGTCATGTGTGTTACACGTGGAACAATCAGGAATTTCCGTTACCAGTATCCCCAGAAGTTAGGTAGTCTGGACATGATGGCTCTCCTCTGCTAGACTGAGCTGCAGTGGGGCAGAGTTGGGGCTAGCATAGGGGCTGGCCCATGGGAAGGGTTCACTATCTCTGTCGTCCTGAACTGGACTTGATCTCACAGCACCCTGCTGTGTGCATGGAAATGCCCTCCCTGCCATGTGTGCTGCCTCTGAGACCCTCCCTGACCAGTGGTCAGTAAAATATGTCTGCTGGGGATGGCTGCTCTATCACGTCTTCTCTATTCAGCTCAGAATGAGGCTGATGGTGACAGGTCCAAATCTGTACAATGAGCATGGAATGCAGGTGACACCCAGTGGGCAAACCTTTGTGCAGCTGAGGCTACAGATCTGAACCTCAGAGCTAAAGGGAAAATGGGGGCTAAGTCAGAAGGTGGATAACCCTAAAAAGGGGCTACTGTAGTGCTGTGGAAGGAGTAGGTCTAAATCCCATTCTGCCATTGGGCAAATTAGGTCACCCCCTATGCCTCAGTTTCCTCACTTGTAATTAAGGGTAAAAAATTGCCAACCTTTTACAGTGGAAGATGTGAGATTGGATGAGATAATGTGTGTATGTGGGGGTACACAATGTCTCACATGGAAGACAAGCTCCCGGATGGTGACCAGGTATATTCAAGATTGGGGCATGCACAGTGGAATCCATTAACTGTTCTGAGAAATACCCCTTGCCAGAAGCAGGCCCAGAAAACCTCCCACAGACCTTAGGAAAAAACTTGGGTGTATGGGGCTAAGGCCTCTCATATCCCTGAA
This sequence comes from Aplodontia rufa, assembly GCA_004027875.1. Taxonomy (NCBI): domain Eukaryota; kingdom Metazoa; phylum Chordata; class Mammalia; order Rodentia; family Aplodontiidae; genus Aplodontia; species Aplodontia rufa. Next base: position 55,068 of record PVKS010005551.1, on the reverse strand, counting down.
GACCAGATGGGGCTGACTATAAAGTATTGGAAGATCTGTAAGCCTCCTTGTGCTGGCCAGTCCTTTGGTCAGAACACAAAAATAGCCTGCAGAGGAAACTTCACCTCCTATACTTCTGAAAGTTCCTTAGTCTCAGGGTCTGTGGTGTGTCTGTCACCTGTTGTAGGAAGCTGTCCCCCACCTGCCTCGCTGTGTCCATGACCTTCTGTGTGCTTTGTCCTTGCTGTCTGAGCTCATCTGTCTCAGTACAGTTAAACTGTATTTCCCAAAAGCAGACAAAATGCTGCTTTCTTTGTGTCTATGACATAGAAAGAGAAAGAGTGTGTTGTTTTTCTTTCCTTTTTTTCCCAAAATTTATCTTCCAGCTTCAGTTTTATTGAGGTATAATTAACAAACAGAAATTGTGTACATTCCAGGTGCACAATGCATGTTTTGGTATTCACATACATTGTGAAATGTTCACCACAGGAGAGTTAATGAACATATTTTCACTTCTTATAATTACCATTTTGCCTGGTGAGAACTCAAGATTCACTCTCTTAGCACATTTCACAATTCATTATTACAAATACACAATATACTACTTTTAACTAGAGTCTGTATGCTGTACGTAGATCCCCAGAATTTGTTCATTTTAAAACTGAAAGTTTATACCCTTTGACTGACGTTTTCTCCACCCCGCCCCCGGCTCTGGTAGCTACTATTTCATTTTGTTTCTACAATTTCCATTTTTTTAGATTCCACATGTTATGCAGTCTGGTTTTCCTTTTCAGGATGATCATCATCCCTGGTGATCCTGGTTAACAGAATGTGACCAGCAGAGGGCACAAGAACCATGGGTCATGGGGAGACTGAGTTGGCCTTCCCAGAGCAAGATTTCCTGGAAATACTTTTAGCAAGCTACACATTTATAACAGCTATTTTTATGTCGTATTCTTTCTCTTTGCCTATTTCTTGCAAATTTGTCACTTGGCAGCTGCAAAGGCTCAGGGCTTGGGAAACTACCAGAAAGTCAGGGCCACAGCCTTTTGTCTGTCTTACATCTCAACCACTGGAGAGGACCGTAATGGAATTGAGAGAAGAAAAAGGACATGGCCCAAGAGAGAGCCATCTCACTGGCAGTGGCTTCCCTCTCTCTGGGGGCTGCTTGTCCAGGTCAGCGGACTCTCAGTAGTCTGTTAAGATTGCCACTGAAGGAAGTGGGCACTCTGTCACCAGTAAGGTGCAAGGAACTGGAAGGCGAAAGCAAGTGATCTCTACTCCAAAGACTGTTGTGAGGATTAAGTAAGAGGATGATTTTGCCTGTTTTAATCTGGGTATACTATTCATAGTAGGAAATTTTAAAATTGTTGAGAATTCGGAAATAAGAGTAGGAAGTGAACAAGGTGATTTCTGTTTTTCTAAGGCTCACATACTATTAAACAAATGTGTGCTTCCCTGGAAAAAAGAAACTAAAAGAAAAAGATTTTACAAAATAAGGTAACACTTCTGTTACGCACAGTCTTGTACAGTCAGAAGAATGGATTCTAAACCAGGAATTGGCAAATCATGATCTTCTGCCTGGTTTTGTAAGGTCAGTAAACTGAGAATGGAATTTACATTTTTAAGTAGTTGAAAGAAATGAAATTCAAATATCAGTGTCCATAAACAAAGTTTGATTGGACCAAAGCCATACCCACTTGATTATGTATTATCTATGACAACTTTCACACTACAATGGCAAAACTGAGTCCCTGCAACAGAGTTGTCTGGACTACAATGCCTAAAATATTTACATATCTAGCTCTTTACAGAAAAAGCTTTTTGATCAAGTCTGTTAAAACTGGTTAGAATGTTTCATCTCCTGTGGGCTGGAGCAGTGGCTCAGGCAGTTACAGCGCTTGCCTGGCATGCACACGGGTTCGAACCCCAGCACTACGTACACAGCAAAGTGTCAGAGCAACGAATGCCAAATGAAAAGCTAAATAAAGTTGATTCTTTCTCTCGCTTTAAAAAAATAAATAAAACCCCCTCCTGTTCTTTCATTTGGGGAAACTGAAGTTTGGGCAAGGAATGGTCTTGTTCACAGGCAGTAGCAGAAAAGGGACTGGAAACCAGGGTTTCTAGATGCATGGTGAAATCCCCTGTGTGCTTTGCATAACATTTGAACATTTGTGAGCCAGGTTTCTGAGATTATTCCTTGTTCTGAGTGGCAGAGACAGAGCAGGAAGTATAGATGTGATGTGGAGAGAGAGGACCCACAATATCCCAGGACTGTGGAGGTGGCAGCAGCTCCCGTTGCTGTCCTCTTAGTCATCTCCAGTCTCCCACCAATAGACCAGCCGAAAGTAGAAGGGCTGGCCTGGAGCCCTGGTATAAGGCTGGTCCTGGCCTGGTATCTGAGGAGTCGGGAGATTGTGGCCTTTCTGTGTTCCCTCTAAGTCCCAGAATCCTTGCCTACCACATAAGCATCATGCCCATTCTTCTGTCCCCTCCCAAGAGTCTGCAGGCATCCAATGGGAGGTGCTGCTGGATGGGTCAGTGCCAGGCCTCCTGCCCCCAACTCAGTTTTCAGGACATGACAAGACTTGTGGCCATAGCACTGTCCTGTGCCAGGTGTGAGTAGAGCTGAACAGTAGGCAAAGACATCCTGTAGGAGGTATTGTGATCCAGCTCATCCTGCTGATGGGACAGGGCCTAGACCTCTTCTCCCTTGGAGGTCTGGCTCCCCAGGGTGCCCAGGCTGGAAGAGGACCCTTACCACCCTCAGGCTATAGAACACTGACTTTGCCTATATCAGAAGAGATTAAACCCAGTGTCTGGCACCTGGTGGGCACCTGGTGAGTGTGAAGACCCCTCCTCCTGTTATTAAGAGGATGGGACTGTGGCTTGGCTTTCCTGATGAAATGAAACAGGAAGAAAAAGAGGGGAGCGGATGGGAGGTAAGAATAAAAGCCAGAGTTGAGAAGTAGGGGAGGATGAGAACTTATAATAAAGAAAAACGGGAAACGGAGGGAGAAAGACAAGACAGAAAGTAAAGGAAGGGAGTGAAGAAAACCGCGAGGGTCCCCAAGCTGGGCTCCGGGTGTCCTCTGCTGGCTGGAGCGGCCGCCTCCCTGCAGCCTCCTTCTTTTCCGGGGCGCTGTGTATGCTCTTGGCTGAGCGCGGCCTCCGAACAGTGGTGACCAGCAGCCTTTGGGGTTCTGACGAAGCCGCCCCGGCAGCAAGCTAGGTGGCACCTGCCTACAAGCGGCTAGGAGGGTCCCTGCAGGCGGTCAGCACGTGGGTGGCTTTCTCTCTGCCGAGGACGAAGGCCAAAGCTGTTATACACCCGCACTGGGCTTCCCACCCCAGGCTAGGTCTCGCACTGCTCCAGGCACCAGGATATAATATCGGAGGTTCGGTTCCCTCAGCACGGCAGCGGGTGGAGGTCCGCTGGATCATCCTCATTCAGCAGCCCAGGCCCACCAATCCGGAGCACCCGGCAGCCTCCACTTCCTGGCCCCGGGAATGACCTGAGTGCTGCACATACATAGGACCTCACTCGGATTCACAGGACCTCAATTGGATCCGAGGTCGCTGTGGGACCCGCCCAAGCGGGCCGGGGTTGATTGTGAAATGGAGACAGAATAGGGCCAAGAACTGCCCCAGGAACCTGGGCACCAAGAACCAAGTACTGGAGTTCTCGGAAGCCAGTCATTATGTACCTATCCATCTATCTTTTCAAACTCACACTTGCAAAAGAAATTACACATTAAACAACAAAACAAACCCTATAAAACAAAAATAAAGTAACCAATTCCAAAGGATTAAATTCATACAGTGCTCCGAGAGGGATAACTAAGAGACAGAAAGAGGGATGCATCTAAAGGCGCTGTTGCCCAAAATGCAATTTGACCTCCGAGTTCCCAGGCGTTTAAAATGACTCAAAACGAAAGTCCACGCTTGACGTCGAAATTTTCATGTAAAAAAGGGTCAGAGAGACCGGCTTCTCCGATGAAAAAGTTTGGCAGTCCCCAGGAGGTAGTGGTCCGCGAACGTGGGTTCAGAGCAATTTTATAACCCTATTTCAAGGCAGGACAGAAGTCTGCCGCCGAGTTCCCGGCAAGGGCAGGGCGCTTACTAACCTCCACCTCTGCCCTGCACTACACTACTCACCTCAGGCTGAGACTGGTACTCCCACCCCGCGTAGAAAGCCACTACCACTGCCACCTCCGCCAGCCTGCTTCGGGTCCGGGGCAGTCAGAACCTCAGCCTTAAGGAAAGAAAACGGGGGCAGAGCCGTGCCCTTCGAGGGCGCTCGCTCTGTGTTCCAGAAGAATGTGCCCTTGGCGCAAGGAGCTGTAGGGCCATCAGCCGGCATCTCAAAGATCGAAGGTCCTCTGGGTCAACTAGGAGAAGATGTTGGACCCCGGGCTGTCAGCTGTTTGTCGTATTATACCAAGAGATAAGGTGACCATTCTAACGAAACCTTCCCGACATCCCGGGTCCCAATTTCGTTTTGCCTGTAGGATGTTAAGCCCACAGTAAGTAGGAGAGGAAAAGCGAAGAAACAGGCCCACAGTCCTGTGAGAGCAGGAAAAGAGGCCCACCCAGAAACCTCTCCCCCCCCTACGCTGGACACCGACCTGACCCCCGAGGGCCCCTTGGGGACTCACTCTGCTTCTCCGTTTTATTCTGTGACCCCTTCGCTCGCGGAGCCGGTCCAGAACACTACCTGGGAAGCGCTGGGGAAAGAGGAGAGTGCAGCTGGAGCGAAAGGGTGTCTGGAACCTGCGCGCCAGAGCTTAGGAGTTCCGGTGAGGAGACCCCTTCTCCGCGTAGCCCTGTCGCTGCCAACTGAAGACTTGGGTTGGGACAGAGCACCGGGAGAGGGGGACTGTTCCGAGCTAAGGAGCCCCGACTCCACCCTACGTCAAGGCGCCGAGGTTTCGCTGTGGCCCAGAGCCCCTCGCTGTCGGACTGATGGGGAGGGTGGCTGGCCCTGGCGCTGAGGTCACCTTTTCCACTGCGCGCACCGCAAGCGGACGGTTTCCGGGATTTTCGCAGCGGCAGCTGGAGGCCCTGGCCGGTCCCTGGCTTCGGGCTCCGTCCCTGGGTGGGGACTTCCCTTTGGGGGATGACCTGGACTGGGGAGTGGAGATCCATTCTCTGTGAACCCCTTCCAGGCCGCCAACGCTGCAAACCCTGAGCAGAAGAGGCCTCGTCATTCGTTTCAGTTTTTGAGTTTTTCGCCTAAAAGGGGTTTGTTTATCTGCGATTTGCCTTAGGATAGAAAGGAGAGGTGACTGTGTCCCAAGGCCAATGAATTAGGGGCGGATCCAGAGGAGGCAGTGTCTTTGGAGTGTGGGGGAGCGTTTCCCTCCAGGCAAACCCCCTAGCCCTTGGGGCTTCATTCCCAGAGGAGAGAGGAGGCCTCCTTCACTGCAGGCCTAGGCCTGGGACCAGGAAATAGCCCTGGCCAGAGTCCAAAGAGCTGGGGGGCACACCTGTGGAATGAGGAAGGGGCTGGGTCACAGTTTTCTGACTCCCCCAAATCTAGAGTTGAGGCATCCATACTAAAGATGCGTCCCCCCATCCTGACCAAGGAGTTACTCTAGGAAGCTGACAAATGGTAAAATAGATCTGGTGACAGTTGATCAACAATACAAATGCTCAGATCTGGGACACCAATGCTCATCTCGAGCATGAGACCCTCAGGGCAGCAATTAGATGGGGAAGGGATGGTTCAAATCTAGGGGCTTCTCTCAGAGTCCAAATAAGAGTTGAGGGGTGGGCTGGGAATGACTGGGCCAAAGTCTCTAGAGAATGCCCTAGGCTAAGCCGCTTGGGAAGAGGGAAGAGGAAACAAAGAGGAAGAGGAGAAGGCAAATGGGTAATACTACTGGGATAGGGAAGGTGGAGAAGGGTGGAAAGATTCTGAGACAGGACCATGAAGACAACTCCACTCACTGAGGTGCTTGGCCAGTCCCTTTCTCTTGTCAGCCTCAGATGCCCATCTGAGAAAGGAGGCGGTTGGACTCCCCATCTAGGGAAGGATTCTCTGAGCCTACTCATTGGAGGGGCCACTCTGAGCTTCTTAGGACCCCAAGAGACACTGGCTTTCCTCTGCTTGCCTAGTAGGAGGTGGGGTGAATGCTGGGCCAAAAGAAGCAGGAATATGGCCCATCCATCTTCATCTCTAAGAGGCCTGCTTGGTGTGGACCACTGTTATTCTTAATGGGTATCACATCACCTCTTCCAAAGAGCCACTTTTCCTCATTGAACCACCTTCCCCAGAGATTCTGAAGCAACTGGAGGCCAGAGAGACCACCTTCCTTCAGTTCTATCTGATGATGACCTTGAGATTCAAAAAATAACCGAACAACTGGGGAGCAGTGGACCAGAGCCTCTGGTAAGACATTCTTTGTCCTTTACCCCAGTCCCTCCCTATGATCAAAAGGTCTTGTCCATTTCCATGTCTCCCCAGAGTCTGGGCCAGTTGCCAGGGACCTAGGGTCAGACTCAAGACTGCCCCCTGCCAGCTGATTGAACTGAAGAAACTATATCAACTTGGGTCAGGGACAGGGCTACCACAAACTCCAATTCCCTGAGACTGTATATAGAGCTCACATAGGAAGTAGGAGTGGCCTAAGACACCTGATTGGGGTCAGGTGGTGAGTGACTGTGGTGGCTGGGGCTGGGGATAGGACCCAGGACTCCAGAATGGGAAAGGGAAGGGCAGCAGTTTCCCCTCTAGACTCCTAGGTACACTCCACTCTCCTCACTTGGAGGAACTGAGTTCAGACCAAACAGATCCTATGTACCATGGTAAGGACCTCCCTCCCTCATTCCTCACAAACTCCTTGGAGCCAAGTGTCCGTCTTTTCCTCAGGGGACAAAAGGCTGGGGTCCAGAAACAGGCAGAGTCAAAGACAGAAATTCGGTGGGGGGGTTTAGCTTTGGGATTATTCACCACAAGGTTTGGGATTATACTCTTCTTATGATGAAGAGAAAAATCTAGAAGAGGTGCTGCCAGTTTCCTCAATCCTGTAGGCTTTGAGATTCAGAAATGGGGGTGGGCAGGCATACTCTCAGAGCACTGGCCTCATGCCCTCAGCTCCACCTGATAACTGTTTCTTTAAGGGTCCAAGGCAGGGAAAGGGTGAAGTTGCATCCTTTCTCTTCCTCTCCTCCTCATCTTCTAACTAGGAGGACATAGCCCAGCCCACCGCGTCCCTAGGTTGCCAAGGAGGACGTGTCCACGTATCATTTGGATTTGCAATTCAACCAAATCTCGCCTGAGAACATTTTCCTCTCTGGGCAACTCGGAGAGAAATGGGACCGGTCATGGTAAACTGAGGCGGAGGTGGGCCCAGGCATTGGTACAAAGGTGCGACTGCCATGCTTTGAATTGCCGCCCAGCCCGCTGCCAGCACCCCTACCCTGCGTGTGGCTCTGCGCCCTGGCCTGAAGGCTGCTTTCAGTCACTCTTTTCCGAGTTGAGATGCAGGGCCCTTGCCCATCCTTTCCCCGATTTCTCCTGGGTTCACTAACCCCAGTCTAGGCCGCTTGCCTTCCTAGCTGTCCCCTCTCTTTACTGTCCCCTCCTTCTGTCCTGCCTGCCTCTGTGCCCTGCGGCACGTCCCGGACGCGGACTCTCGCGTCCCCCAGGGTCTCTGTACAGGTCTCCGCGGCAACCAGGGCACCTTCACAAACTTATCTGTGGCCCTCGCTGTCACCCCCATGACCCTTTCTCACCTCTCTCTCTCTCTCTCTCTCTGGATCCCTCCACTTCTCATCTCTGGGGGAGGTCTCCGCTCCTGAGTCTCCCGCTGTCCTTCCTGGGCGTGCGCTCCGCCGGTTCTCTTTCGGTCTGGGTCGGCCGGCCCCTCTCTCGCGGCTCTCTCCCTCCTTCCCTCCTCCCTCCCTCCTGGGTTCCTCCCTCCAGCTTGGCTTTGGGGGTGGGGGGCCGCAGCCCCTTGTAGAGCTGGGCGGGGCGGCGCGGGCGGGGCGGGGCGGTGACGCGGGGCTGACCGGGCTAGAGGCGCGGCGGCGCGGGGCGGGGGCGCAGTCCCGGGTCCGACTGGCCGAGCCCCGCGCGCCCCGCCCGCGCCCTGCGCCTCCGCCCGGCCGGCCGGCGGGGGAGGGGGCATGAGCCGGCGCCCGCGCGCGGCCGGGAGCTGCGGGCCGGCCTAGAGCCCCGCGCGGGCCCCGCGCCGAGCCTAGCCGCCACTGCTGCCCAGCCAGCCGTGGGCGCATACGCCGGCGCCGCGATGCAGCGGCCTGGGGAGCCAGGCGCCGCGCGCTTCGGCCCGCCCGAGGGCTGTGCAGACCACCGACCACACCGCTACCGCAGCTTTATGATCGAGGAGATCCTCACCGAACCGCCCGGGCCCAAGGGCGCCGCGCCGGCCGCCGCTGCAGCCGCTGCGGGCGAGCTGCTCAAGTTCGGCGTGCAGGCGCTGCTGGCAGCGCGGCCCTTCCACAGCCACCTGGGTACGTGCGGCGGCCGGGGGCGGTGGGGCTGTGGGCCAGTCTTGGCGGGAGGGAAAGAGCCACGCTGCAGGAGCGTCCAGAACCCACTCCTCTTCATCCCTCGGCCCTAGAGCCGACCCGGGACGCAGCTTTGAGATCCCAGGCCCCGGGACAGGTCGCTCCGCGCGCTCCAGCTCGGAAGCGGAGGGTACAGGCAACAGCTCAGCAGAAACCAGGCCTCGTGCCCGAAGGCCGGGCCAGAGAGGGCATTTGCTTTTGGTTGCTCTGGATCGGAGGCCGAGGCTGGGCCAGGGAACACAGCCTGCATCCCCATCTCAGGCGTGCTATCAGTCTGAGGATCACCGAGGGTCAGAATGACCTCAGGCCGCGGGCTTCAGAGCTTTGCCTTAGAGAGCTGACCCTGAGAGTGGCCTCTGCCTACCCATAACCGGGAAGCTGGGTCCTCTAGAGGAGGTCCTGGTCTTCCAGTGCTGGGTGCTGACACTGGCCGAAGCCGGCTCAGAGTCTTCTGGAGTCCTTTGCTCCAGCCGGCGACAAACGAGGCCTCCATTGCTGCAGCGCAGACCTGCCCCGGCCCTGCTTGTGGGCGAGAGGCCTGCCTTTGAGCCGCCATTCGGCTTGACCTTCCACTTCCAAGTCGGCTGGGTCTTGGCAAATCTTGAACCACTTGCTCAAACGTTTTTTTTGCCCATACAGTCTCTTTCTTGGTGCGGCCTGCCACGTCCTGCAGTGCTCTCTCCACTGGGCTGCAGTCCCTTTCCACCTTTCTCCTCTACTCTCCCCTCAGCGGTTGGACCCCCCCTCAGTCTCTCTCCCTTGGGTAGATTTGCCTCCCCTCTCCCACCTTTCTCCTAAGAATCCCTTCTCCTCTCTCCTCCTCCCAACGTTTATCAGTACTTGCGGGTCCCTTGGGGACTCCAGAGGCTAAGACCCGCCTCACAGTGAGAAGTCTGAAGGGAAGGGAGGCCTACTAAACTTGGCCAGGACCCCAGCCTCATCTGCGGCCTTTTCTGCCTCCCCAGCTCTAGCTGGAGCTTGCCCCGTTGGTGGCGGCAGGGCCAGTTTGCCGATTCTAAATTCATCTGGGACGTAGTAATCTCGTTTGCCTTTCGCGTCCATCTGCTCAATTGCTAGTAATTCGTTTGAAGCGGGGAAACATCTTTTTAGGAATAAGGAACATGGAAACATCTTTACCAGGAAGAGCCTGAACAGCAAAACAAGAACAACAAATTTCGTGTTCGTAGAGTGCTTTGTAATTTTTGAGAAGTTCTCAATTCCACCCCAGAGGACTCCCCGGCCACAGCCTGCGGTGTGACCCCTTTGCTGTGCACAGTCCATTTTATTATTTTTCCCAACGCAGCGATACAGATTTGGTTGGGGCAAAGCCCACCTTCTTAATTTGCAGCGGTGTCTTGTTGGTTTCCCTTTTTCACAAAAGATACCCTGCGCGATTCCCAGAGCTGTGAACTCAGAGCTGTGTCCTGCAGAACGCTGAAATCTCAGAGGCGGCTGGGGCACGTGAACGCCAGGGCAGAGCACCCGGTGGGGAGATCCTCCCTTCCACACTCCCGGGAATACCGTGTTGAGGGTCGCCTTCGGCGCATGGTTCAAATCATTGCACCCGACTCCTAGATGTGGAGGTTTTGCGTGGCGTGGCACTCGCTAAGCCGAAGTTCCTGGAGGAGCTTGGTGCAGCGGACTCCGAGGGAGAGAAGCGCAGCTGGACCTCACTGGGCTCCTCACTCTCTCTCTCCTTGCAGCAGTGCTGAAGGCGGAGCAGGCGGCGGTGTTCAAATTCCCGTTGGCGCCGCTCGGCTGTTCCGGGCTGGGCTCGGCGCTGCTAGCCACAGGGCCTGGGCTGCCCGGCGCCGCGGGCGCGCCGCACCTGCCGCTGGAGCTGCAGCTCCGCGGGAAGCTGGAGGCAACAGGCCCTGGTGAGCCCGGCACCAAAGCCAAGAAGGGGCGACGCAGCCGCACTGTGTTCACCGAGCTGCAACTGATGGGCCTGGAGAAACGCTTTGAGAAGCAGAAGTACCTCTCCACGCCCGACAGGTAGTAGTGGGAAAGGATGGGGTGGGAGGGTGGCCGTCAGTTCTGCTGAAGGTGAGCCCTGCTCTTTCCAGAATAGATCTCGCGGAGTCCCTGGGCCTGAGCCAGTTGCAGGTGAAGACGTGGTATCAGAATCGGAGGATGAAGTGGAAGAAAATAGTGAGTGTGCCCAGTAGCTCCTTAGGCCCTTGGTTTTTCCTGCCATGCCCTAGTGCCCTACAAATGCTGTTCACCCCTCCTCCGCGAGGACCTCTGCCCAACTTTCATAATTCCCTCCGTACCTGATGCACTTGAGGACCCTCTCTGTCCTTTTGGGTACTCTACTGAGGCCAACAATCATCGGCGTCCCCCGGTGCCCTCAGGTCCCTCGTCAGCCTTGAACCCCTCTGCTAGACTTTGGGGCCGCCTCTCCCCTGCGGCGCTCAAATGGCTGCGGTTTCCTCGGGCTGGGAGTGGTCTTTGATGGCCTGGTTGGGACCTTCGGTCCCTCCAGGGTACTGGGCTCAGGGGTCTCTAGTCCACCTCCCCGCCCACCGAGGTACTGGCCATCCTTCGTGTAGGTGCTGCAGGGCGGCGGCCTGGAGTCCCCTACCAAGCCCAAGGGGCGGCCCAAAAAAAACTCCATTCCCACAAGCGAGCAACTCACAGAGCAGGAGCGCGCCAAGGAGGCGGAGAAGCCGGCGGAGGTGCCAGGCGAGCCCAGCGACAGGAGCCGCGAGGACTGAGCTCGGCAGAGGGTGCGGAGCCAGGGACTCAGCGCTGCGGCGGCCGCCTGAGTCCGCGGGAATCTGCGGACCATCCCTTCCGCGTCCCCAGCGTTTGCTTTCTAAGCGTTTTATTATTACTTTGAATGCGGACAATTAGGGGTCAAACAAGGAAGGATCCAGACCCTGAAGCCAAACCCTGGCCCCGGCGCGCTCCAGGTCCTTACTTGGGACGTCCGTCGCGGCGCAAGCAACTCGTCTTCCTGGGAGCCCCGCGGCGCCTTGCGCTCCGCGTACATTCACGCCCCGCTCCTTGCCCACACCCCCCACCCCGCCTCCGGCCGGTCTTCCGGTCCCGGACGCCGCTAGGCACACACTTGCTTCCGAGCGCGTCGGGAACCCTGCGGCTGGGCGCAGGACACCACAGTCCGAGACAGCGCCGGGATAACTCAGCGGCTCGGCTTGAGGCCGGGTCCCCGACCACGCTGGGGCTCCTACCCTCCTCTTGCGAAGACGGTGACTTTTTTTTTTTCAATAAAATATTTTATGACACAGTGGGGCGTGGTGCGGGGGTTTCTCAATCCACAGGGGCTGGAGGGCGAGGCAAGGCAAGAAAAGAACTCACAGTAGCTTCTAGAAAATCCTTTCCCTTAACTCGGTGGAGGTGAGGCGCGCCTCGCTCCCTGGGACCCAGGATGGGCACAGCAGGCTGCTGGATTGCTGCAGGATCCTACCAATAGCTTTCACTCTGGGCGGGAAGGGTCAGTCTGAATTTCATTTTCCTTCCTTCCCAGACTAGGGAGCCCAAGGGGTGTAGTAGGCCACCATGGGGCTCCGGAAGTGGCCCAGGGCTCAAAGCTGCCTGAATGTTGGTTCAGTCTCCAGGGACTTGAAGGACAACCGACTGTGTGGTCCTTGAACTGGTCCTGATCAACCCTTTTTGAAGCGGACCGGAAGCTCAGGACATGAGGTTCATACAACTCAGGCTTCCTTTCAGCAGGGCAGTACCCCTTTGAACATTTTCTGCTGTATACGAAACAGGGTGGCCTCTGGGCCGTGGCGACTGGGCTCGGGCAGTGAGAGCACTTGACAGACAGCAGAGAAAGGACTACTATATGCTTGAGTACACAGTTGGCCCAGGTGGACCCTTTGAAAAGCACAGCTTGGTGGCACCCCCTCCTCACCCAGAAAGTCTTTTGCCTTCTCCCCCATCTTCGCTGTTCTCAGAGCTCCCGTGTGGGTTTCTGTCCTGTGCTTCACATGGGGGATGATAAAGTGGTGGCAATGGAAGATATCCACTTTACTGGATAAAGCTCAGGAAAGTGACACAATTTGGCCATGACTTTCCCAGAAGGACCAGGATTCAAAGCCAGGTCCTTCCAGGTCCAAATAAGAGGAAGAGTTCAGGATGTCCACACTCAGCTGTAGGCTTTGTGTTTAGAATGTGGCAATAACCAGCTATCTCCCAGACCTACAGTGATGATAGCTTCTTCTTCATATCTCTGCTAGGTGGTCCCCTCCTAGAACCTGCCCTTTGACCTCTTCTCCCCAGGATCTCCAACCTCAAGTCCTAGAGGAATGGAAGAGAGAAGAGAGCTCATACTTTTCAGGGCACAGATGATTCTCTCTGCCCAGTCCTGCCAAAACTCTGGGAAACGATCTTTTGCAGGCTCAGAGCTCTTAATTCATCCTTGCAAACAACTTCCAGACTACCTGCTCAGGCCGCCACTTCTCCTCCCCAGGGGCCCAAGGAAGACTGGAACCCTAGCTGTCTGAAGGAAGGAATCATCAACGTGTGACTGTGCCCTCTAATTCCTTCCGGCCCTTGAGGTTACACCCAGGTCAGTTCAACCCTGCAATGCTTAGTAACTTTCCTGTACCAGGCTCCAGCAGCCTGGTGATTTACAGAACTGAGTTTAATCTTTTATAGTTCAAAGGAAAGCAAAGTGAAAATTGAGTTCTATCACCAGGAGGCCAGGGGAACTGAGATTACAGCCTTGTCATTGTGAACTCTGCAGACTTGTGGAAGGAAGGAGGATAGAACCCACAGAGAGGACCGAAGATAGGGAAAGGGGGTTCTGACCCCACTGGGCACAGTTCTTTCAGGGTGCTTACAATTTTACTAAATTTGAGGAATACAACCTTAGACAAATTAGGTACCTTCTGCATGTAAGGTGTTTCCCAGGGCAGCCTCTGGCCTGGTCCAAACTGTCCTCCTCCCACTGTAGCCCTAAGAGGTGAAGAAGGGGGTATGGCCAATCCAGCCACAGAACACAAAGGTCCCAACATTTTAATGAGTACAGCTCCCTCTAGGCACTGATGGGGAGCCCACTGGAGAACTCCGAGAACTCTGATCCTAAGGTCACTAGCGGGTCAGTGGAGAAGCAGGGCCTCAAAAAAGGGGGTCTAGATTCCTGGACGGGAGGGAGTGGGAAGGGTGGAGTTTTAGTCACAGCCTGAGTCCCTTTGCTCCTTAGTTCTCTGGGTCTGAAGATGGAAACCGAATAACTACCCGCCACCCCAAGCAGGGGAAGAGTAGGCTGAGCACCAGTCTGGTCTGTGCGGCTGCCGGCTTTCTTGCTTGGGATAATTCCTGAGACCCTGCCGAAGCTTCAAGCCACTCAGAAGCGTAGGCGCGAAGCAGAGGCAGGGCAGAAGCAAAGCCCAGACTCTGAATGTGGGGCTATCTTCCAGAGATCCTAGGGTCAGGCCTGAGCGTCACACCCATCCCGGTCATCCAGAGCTGAGACCCCGATCTGTGTGTACAGCGGCTAGGGGAAAGAAGGTCCTTTCGCTCTGGACCCTAGCCACATCTGTCTCTTCTCCGCCCCAAGGTCCTGGGAAACAAAACTGCAGAGACTGCGCGGGCGGTCAAAGCCGCGGCTGCGCTTCCCGGAGTGCCCCCCACCCCGGCCTGCGTCTGGGGGAGGGAGCAGGATCCCGTGTCTCGCGCTAGCAGAAGCCGGAGAGCGAAGGGGAGGCACTTGCGCCCTAGGGGACTCACCAAAAAGGAAGGGCCGGGGGCGTTGGGAGGGCTGAGGATTGGCCAGGCGGTGCCGCTTAACAACACCGCGAGCGTGGCCTCAACGTGCTGTATTCCGGAGATTTTGGGGAAAGTTGGTTGAGGGGTCCAGGCTGTGGGTGTGGGATCACATCCCCACTTTCTGTGCCCCAGAACCGATAAAGTAATCTTCGTGGTCGGTAGAATCGGAGGGAAGTCAGGGTCCGGGATTTGTAGGTCCAGCTAAGCACTCTGCTCGGTCCAGCAAGGTCCAGTCCCTGCGGACCTGGAGTCTTCAGCGGGTCTCGCAGCTTCCGAGCTCCGGGTAAAGCTCCAGCACCGCCAGGACCATCCCCGAGCAGGCAGGAACAGTGTACCCCATCCCTTCCCCTGGGGTCACACTTTTTAAAAAATAAAGTTACTCTGGGGAGCACCCTTTCCCAGTTCTGGATTTCTCTGAAGAGTCGTTGGTGGGAACTTCTAAGGCGGAAGAAAAGAAAGGTGGCCCAGGTGACGTTACCTGCGATGGAGTCCAGTTTTAGGTCTTCCAGAGGGAGGGCCCGCTGTTACAGTGCTTATGGAAACTGAGGCCCAGAGCCAGGGCCAGATGGAAGTGTCTTAAAGGAAGGAACTCTCAGTTCCAAGCGAACACCGTTGTCTTGCCATCACTTCCAAACTGCAGGATCCCAGCAGAAACCGGGCACTGCCTTATTTTACTTTGCCCTGAGACCTGATTTCGTTTTCAAAAACCAGAGAGCCTCTGCTCCAGAAGCAACACCTCTGGAGAAGGAATTAAAGAGATAAAAGTGATATTCCCTGCTGGGAACCTATGTCCCAAGTGTTGTCCAGGCCTGGAGTTACCAAGAGAACCAGCTGCCACCCCTATCTCCATTACAGGAGTCCTGCACTGGAGGGGATCTCTGAAGGAAAGTTCTCCAACACTTCCCAGCCCCAATTACCAGGCAGGGGAGCTGAGACTCCTCATTCTCAGCTAGTGGTTGAGGCAAAAAGGTGATGATACCACAGGACCAGTGCACTGGAGGCTGCATGCCAAGCCTTCCCTATGCTGGGCCCTAGCTCCCATAACTCCCAGCCTTATTTGCTGTGAGGCCAGACATAGACCCCTCAAGTGTGGGACCTTTCCTCCTGGGCCCTCTTACCTTCTGGTGGTGGCTCACTTTGAGTCCCAAAGTTTAATTTTCCCTAGTTTTTACTTTTAGGATCTACCCATTTCAGAACTCTGGGGTCCTATACGGTGGGAGTGGGGATGAGGGTATCAGGCATTGTGGGCTCCATGCTACTTCCCCTCTCTCAGGTGTACCACTGAGGACACCATTCTGGGGCATTGGAGTACAACATGGCCTTCCCAGTCCTCTCAGGGTGGGTGATGTCAGGAAGTACATGCCTTCCAAGAGGTGTGAGAATTCATGGGGCAAGGAGGTAACTTGGAACAATGATCTGCTCTAGTCACCTTTGAGGCAGAAGCCAGACAGGTGGAAGGGTGTGGGTGGAAGGAGGATATCAATTCAGAGAGGTGGCTCTGATCTTGAAGAAAATTTAGGAACACCTCAACTGAGTGATTTTTCTGAAAGCGTCCTTCCATGCCCCCCATATATATTTTTCTTTTTGTCAGAGCTGGGGATTGATCCAGGGCATTGTGCATGCTAGGCAAGGGGTCTACCACTGAGCTACATTCCCAGCTCCCTCCCTTTTTTAAAAAATGTAAACTTAGTAGTGATCTGTGATTAAAAATCTATGTCCTAATCAGTCTAAAAGAGATCTTTGGGTAAATACAAAGTAGAAATTCCAGGTGTTATAAAATAGTAGGCCATGGCTTCACTGGAAACATTAAACTGTTAGTTCTTCAGGAAATAATTGTGTTTGATATCAATGACATCGCGGGCCCCCTAATATTTATTAAATTCCATCGTAGGTCCTTCATTCATCCAGCAAGCATTTACTGAAGTGTGACAGGCAGTTCCCAGCGTTGGGAACACTGTCTGTCTGTATAAACCTTGATCCAGTGACAACCCTGTGAATTAGGTGCTCCTATTCTCATTTTGCCAATGAAGATAAAACTGAGAGATGATAGGCAACTTGCCCAGGAACACACAGATCAGCAACAGAATTTAAATCTGATTTAAGCTGTGTCAGTCTCTACTACTCCTTGCCCAGCAACCTCCTGGACCATGTGGGGGTGCCCCATTAGGTCCCTAAACCTCTACTCATCCATAAGATATTTAACCATTTGTTCATGAAGTATTTTCTGAGGCTTTCTGCCAGGCATTGTGCTAGGATGGTGCCTACAGCCTCTAACCCGGGTGGAGGTTACTCTGTGGGGGTGGGGGTGGGCAAAATGAGAGAAAGGCAGAAGTCACAAATCCACAAGATGATTTCGTGGAGTGGCAGATGTCATGCGTAAAAATGAAGCAGGCGATTAATAATGAGTGGGGCCGGACTGTAGTTAGGGAAGTCAGATGAGGTCGTCTTGTGGAACTGACATTTGAGTTAAGCTCTGAAGGGCAAGGAGGAAGTGGCCGCGCTGGCATGGAATAGCAGGCGTAGCAAGCGCAAAGGTCCTGAGGCAGTCATGAACTTGACCTAAAGGTGGGGAAAAGAAACAAGTATGTAGTGGTGGGGAAGGGTTGAGACGGAGGAGGTGGGCTCAGGAGCTGCCCGGAAAGCGGCCGCAAGGAGGCGGCGTTGTCCTGGCTGCTGCCCAGCTCCCAGGAGTCAGAGTTTGGGGCAGACGTTTCCAGCCTGCTCTGCTTAGCTAATTGGACACTGCGCGCACGCGTGCTCCTAGCCCCTGTAGTCCCTCGGCAGCTCCTCCTCCGCCAGGCAATTTGCCCCCCCCCTTTTCTTTTTCATAAGGATGCAATTTTCTGCGTGCTTTAAGGACATTAGAAGGGCGTTTGACTGACGCGCCATGCGAAACACATTAACTGGGCTCGCGCAGCGGGCGCTGAGCATAGGAAGGGGCAGGTGGAGGAGGGAGCACGCCCTGGGGACAGGAGACCAGCCTAGCGGGAGGAGGGCAAGCAGAAAGACTAGAGCGACTAGAGACCCAGAGGGAGGGGAGAGAGGCAGGAAAAAACTGGGTGGGCGGAGAGGTAAAAATTGAGACACGGGTAGAGAATGTCTAAGGGAGAAAGAGAAAAAGGTAGACAGGAACTGGAAGTGAAAGTGTGACGGGGTGAAGAATGGAAAGATAAGAAACACAGAAAAGGGAGCTGGAGCCACAGAAGAGACAGATAGGAGAAAGAAAGAAAGGAGGCTGAAAGGAGAGGAAGGGGGACAGAAATGGAGTTACAGAAGGTGAGGTTAAAATGGAAGAGAACACAGTCAGGGTGTCCACCAGACCAGAATGTGTTCTTGGGCACAGAAATGTGGGAGTTCCTTGCTTGGTAGACAGTTGAGAAAACAGAAAATGTTGGTAACTTTTCTTGCTGGGTTTGTGTGCTTAGCCCCCTCCTTCCTCAGGGCACTTTCCATGTGTTTCTTCCTCCTCTTCAGGAATGGGCTGGCCCCAGCAGCTCTGACCCTGAAAGCTCTTGTGGGTGCTCTCTGGTACTCATGGCCCTCAGGTATTCTCTGCAACTTTCGGGGTTCCCGCCTTAGTGTCTCCTAGTCCCCGATGCAGCCCAAGGTGCTGAGGCAGCTCCATCTGGCATTCTCTTACACAAAGGGAGCACACACTTTGTGGTCACAGGCCTGGTTTTGGTGCTCACTGCAAATGCTCAGAATCTTCCAGAGCCAGGAGGATACCTAACTAGATGGTTCTGTCCCCTTCCCAAGAGATTTCTGTTGAGTTCCTATCCCTTGTCTGAACGGTTGCTGGTGTCTGGACATGGAGAGAGGGAAGGCATCTGGAGAGATTTTAGACCATGCAACTTCCAAGTAGCCATGTGGGGATGTGCTGTGAAACCTCCAAGTGGCATTTTCCTCTGCCTTGGAACCTGACTGGAACCAAGCATGTCTTGAGCAGAGCTAGGGATAGGAGCCAGTTTGTACCAGGGACCAGCTGTGATGACACTTTTCTGCTACCACCATTTTCCCGTTTAGCCCTTTTAGATGGACCCAACCAAGTCCATTTCTCAGTTGAGGAAACTGAAACTCAGGAAAGGGGGCTAACAAAATGAATTGCAGCAAGAGCCATGGTATAAATTCAGGCCAAAGTGATTTCCTGACTAGCCCTGTACCCATATCTTAAGTAGATACCTAGTGAAGGTGTAGCTAACTGAGCTTTGTTAGAATTTGTCCCAAAATATGGCAGTTCTTTCTCTCTTCCTTCCTTCCTTTCTTACTCTTTCTTAGTCGTCCCCATGATCCTGTTCCCACCATATTCCATGTTTCACTCAGATCCTGATTCCATTGTGTTGTAACCAGGGGACCCTGGGCATGTGTCTTTCGCCTTCTTTAAAATAAAAACCAATAACAACATCTCACGGCCTCATTGAGCTGACTGGACACATAGTGAGATTTATCCCTCATAAAGGATTTTGTGAGTGTCCCTGGTGCTGAGGGTGGTACGGGGGCAAAGTATCCCACAAGCTGCAGGCCACTCCCCTGTTCTGGGTCAGAGGGGTAGGGCTGACCATTGCTGCTCTTCTTCCTTGTGGGCTGATAGATGGAAGGTTAGCAAGGAGGAGCCTGAGCTTTGGAGGCTGGTCTGTATTGGCACCTGGGAAGGGCTGGCATAACCCTTCCCAGGTACTCTCCCATGATTCCTTTTCATTGTCTGCATGCAACTTACATTGTGAGTAACCTTTTGGGAGCTCATCAGTTAGTGGAGTCCTGACTGTCTCTCCCAGTGGTGTCTGCTCTGGGCAGGCAGAGAACTTGCCTGTCTTGAACCCCAGGTCCCAGATGACGCCAGAACCAGGAAAATACATAGCAATCATCTGTGCACCAGTGAATGAATGCCAAGCCACCTACACACTGGGAGTTCCTGGTGTGGTCACCATATTTGTGAAGATCTCATGTGACAGTAGTTCACCTACTCTTTGCTCTCACAGAGTCTGCATTGCAACATCCCTTCCTCCAGGGCCTGCTAGTGGTAAATTGAGCAGATGCAGGTGATTGACAGGCCCTTGGCAGCCTGGGTGTGGCCCTGCGGAAGCTCACATTGAGAGGATGTTCGGGGTCTTACACATCAGGTCATGTTATTACTATGCTTACACTTTCATGGCTTCCCATCAAATTCTCAGGCCCTGAAGTGAAAGGATGGATGCATGGATGGATGGACGGATGATGGCCCAGCTCTGACGTGGCGTTTGGCTTTTCCTTCTGAGGGCTTCTGCTATATTGACATCAGAGAATGTCCTGGAAGCATCCTGGGAGTTCCAAGGAATTCACACTCCGTCATCCCAACAAGTGGTTCCAACCAGGGGCTGGTGGGAGTTGGTGGATAACCATCAGGCACCCTCACACCTAGGTGGATGATGCCAGGTAGTACTATTGGCACTAGCCTGAGTTCCTCTGCATGGTCAAGCTGGTGCTGTCCCAGTGGGGACTCAAAGGACATTACATCCTTTGTCAGCTGTGTGGCATTGCTCTGGTGCTTCTTTCTACAGGTCTTGTCTTCTGTAAAATGCATGGGGGTGGGGGCAAGTGCCACAGGCAGCTGCTAGGGAAAGTGGCAAAAGCAGCTCTGCCCAGGTCTCTGAATTATTGGGCTTCTGGTTGGACAACAGAATGAACAGCAGAATGGCTGCACAATGAGGTTCCAGACCGTCCATTGAGTGGATGCTTTCTGGGTACTCTGCCCAGCTCAGAGCTTCTGGAATCCTCCACTGCTGCACTTTCCCCTTCAAGCAGCTGCTAATTTTGCTTCCACCAAGCAGCAGCTGCCCTGGTGGGTGCAGGGCCAGGGAAGAGCAGGAAGAGAGAAGATGGAGAAAGAGGAGAAAGCAAGGAGGGACAGTGTGCTGCCTGCTGCCTGGTCTGCATGATGCCAACAGCGGCCGTTCAGAGACGCCTGGATGCCTGCCCACATTTCTTGCTCAAGGAGACCTTGGATGTTGTATGAAAACAAACGAGTAGGAGCCCTTTTGAAGAAGGGACAGCATGTTTCTTTGTGGTGAGGCTCTGCCCAGCAGCCTGGCTGGGTCCTGGGAGGCCCAGTCCGTGTGGAGCTGCCTGCTGCTGCTGCTGAGGGATGAGCCAGCCTAGAGGAGGAGGAGGAGGAGCAGGAGGAGGAGGAGGAGGAGGAGGAGGAAGGGGAAGAAGCTGGAACCAGTGCCTTGGGGCCTGTGAGAAAAACACAAGCTTGGGTAGCCTTCAGAATGCATCATTTAGTCATTCTTTCATGCATTCATTTCCTGGTTCCCTCCTTTGCTCTTGCAATCAGAACGTCATCATGCTATATTTATACACCGGTGTTCATAGTGACACTATTCACAATGGCCAAAAGGTGGAAGCAACTCAGGTGTCCGTTGACAGATAAATCGGTAAAAAAACTGTGGCATATACATATAATGAAATATTATTCAGTCTTAAAATAAGAAAAGTATAACATAAGCTAAAACAGGGATGAACTCTGAGAACATTATGCATAGTGTCACAAAAAGACAAATACTATAAGATTCTACGCATAGGGGGTTCCTAGAGTAGTCCAAAATAAAAGAGATAGAAAGTAGAAAGGTGGTTTCCAGAGGTGGCTCAGTGGTAGAGTGCTTGCCTGGCATTTACAAGGACCCAGGTTCAATCCCAGCCCCAGCACCACATACACAACTAAGTGTTGGAAAAACAAAACCCAGATGAAAAAATAAATAAAATTGACTTTCTTAACAAAAACAAACAAAATAACAAAGAAAGAAAATGGATTATAAAGTGGGAGTGAACTTGGATCAACTCAGTTCCCCCTTTTTTCTTGTTTGTAGTTCTCAAGAATAACTAGCTGGGCACAGTGGTGCATGCATGTAATCCCAGTGACTCAGGAGGCTGAGGCAGGAGGATCACAAGTTCAAAACCAACCTCAGCAACTTAGCAAGACTCTAAGCAACTTAGTGAGACCCTGTCTCAAAATAAAATCTAAAAAGGACTGGGGATAAGGTTCAGTGGTTAAGCACCCCTGGTTCAACCTCTGCTATCAACAAAAAAGAATAGTTGTAGAATGTGCTAGGAATGTGAGGCCCTGAGGTGGAGGGATACTGGCTGGAATAGTGCATAGGAACCTTGATGTCCTTCAGTGCTTTAGCCCAGCAAACCACTTTACCCAAGTATAAAACCCATGGTGGACCACTTTCCAGAGTCCCTCAGCTTAGTGTAAGTGGGGAAAATGTATACTAGACCCCATGGGACGGAAGCAGATTTCCAGAACCCCAAGAAACCAGTTTGCGGTGGATCCTGGGCTTCTGAAATCCTGGCTGTCTACCTGTAAACAATAAACTTGCTTCATGCAGCTTGTGAGCGTGGGTATTCTCTAAGACTCAGAAAAGTACCAATTATTGTATGGTGAATTTACTTCTTTCAGGGGCTGGGGCGGGGGGGTGGGGAGTTCATGTTTAATGGGGACAGTTTCAGTTTTGAAGATGACACATTCAGAAGTTGGATGGTGTGATGGTTAAGAAACAATGTGCATGTGTTTAAAACCTCTGAATAGTATACTTAAAATGGTTAAGATGACAGATTTTATATTATGCATATTTTACCAGAATTTAAAAAAATGTGTTGTGCCTGCGTTGTACACAGTTCTGGAGTTCTCCTATTCCTTCATAGAGCACTAATTCATTCATCTACTGATTCATTCATTCAGCGTTGGTTACTGCATTCTTTACTTGTTAATACATTCAGTGAATGCAGCTGAGTACCTAACAGTGTGGGCACTGCCTAGGTTCTAGGACACAGCCATGAGTGGAACTGGCAGGAACCTCCCCCCACCACACCCCGACCAGCAGGACAGGAAAGTCTCCTACCCTTGGGAGTCATCTCCAGCTTCAGGGACAGATGGTGAAGAAGATAAATAAGTAAAGTCTGTAATATGTCACAAAATAAAACAAGGCAAAAATAAAACAAGGAAGGAGGATGGGGTACAAAATTAAACAGGCAGCACCAAAGTGACATGGTACAAAGAAAGGGGAGAGAGAGTCCCCTCACTCGATGAGTAGATACAAAAACTTTGGTACATATACACAGTGGAATACTACTCGGCCATTAGAGAAGATGATATTATGGCTTTTGATATCAAATGGATGGAGATGGAAAGAATTATGCTAAGTGAAGTATCCCAATCTCAGAGACTCAAGGGCCGAATGGTTTCTCTCATCTGTGGAAGCTAGAATACATGGGGAAGCAGTATGTTAGACGGCTAAGCTAACAATAACTTCAAATTGTATGATTCTCAACGCAACAGGGAGATGACTCCCTAGGATACTAGGAGGCATAGGGAGGGAGACAGGGATGGGTGGGTGTAGGAAGAACTCCTAGGAGACTGGAGGGTGGGAATATGGGGGAATCATCTCAGAAGGAGATCTCTGTCCTCCACGAGATATCCATTTAACTCAGGGGTTGTTCTGGGGGAAACAGCAACAGGGTAAACCCAAGCTGGGCATCCATGATATGGCATTAGCCCTGGATAACTAAATATATATACATTGGTTCTTAAATGTTTGATAATGTTTTCCCCTCAATTGTATCTCTATATCCATCTAATTAAAAAAAAAGAAAGAAAAGAAAGGGGAGAGAGAGGGGGGACAGGAGCACTGAGTGGCAAGAAGCCACAAGGCATGGTCAGGCCCAGTCTTCCCTCTGAAAGAGGGTCTGATGGAGGTCTGAGCGGTCCCTTTTGCTGTGTCTGGGTTGAGGGTTCAGGCAGCAGGCTGTGGGGGAGGATGATCCCAATCTAGGAGGGAGATACCAGGGCTGAGACCTGGGAGGGTGGAGCACCAAAATCAGTGTGCATTCTGAGGAGAGAGCTCAGGCTTGCTGGTCCCATGAAAAGGAGGGTACATTAATGTGGGCTTGAGCTCTGGGTGTGCAGGAAGGGTCACAGGAGAGCAGAAGGCCCACGGCCCACTTGGCCCATCAGTGCAAGCTGGTGTCTGGTGGCTTGCATTTGCCCAGTGAGCAGCCCTCCAAGTAGCTGGGACTTGGTGTCTGTGATAAGGGATGGAAACAGGGCTGGGGAACGCACAGAGAAGACGAGTAACTCACTCTTCCCAGGAGGAAGGAGAGCATTTGGGCAGGGAGGGCTCTGTCGGGTTGCACAGAGAGTATCCTGGGTCAGTAGAGCAGCTGGGATAGGCTAGGGGCTTCGTTTGTGTGGATCTCTGGGAAACAGTCCTGGGGCTGTTCTCCTTTGGGCAGCTGGTCCAGGTAAACAGGAGCTTTCTCCCAGCATCAGCTGCCAGGGATGCCCATCAGGGGGCATGCAATTCAGGGGACATGCCAGGTAGTTGGCAACTGAAGAACCTGAAGCTCAGGATGAGGAGCTGAGATCTAATGTGTCATTTTTGCCCCTTGCCTTGCCCACAGAACAGGGTCACCACCTCCACCTGTGGTGCCAAGTTGATGGGCAGAATGTAGCACACAGTGGTGCTGGCACCTGCTTGGCCACCTACCGCCCAGGTGAAAGTCTGAATGCAGTGTGTTCCCTTTCCAGAAAGGCAGGTCTGCAGGGGTGCACGTAGATATCCCACACATGGTCAAGCCCCAGCCCTGCCAGGGTCCCCTGCAGGACAAAACCCTGTTCATGGCTGTCCCTACCACAAAGTGCTATTTGTTTTTTTTTTTTTTCCTAAACACAGTCTCTATGAGTGACTCAGGCATTTAATATTATTTTAATCTATTTTACACTCTGTATAAATGGGGCCGTGTGTTTCTTTTTATTAAAGGTGTATTGTTTAGGCTGCTCAAAATATGACCAGGAAGGTCTCTTTCAAGGCTAGGGAATTTACGGGGTCACAAAGTGGTTGGCAGCGTGGAGGGCAGCTCAGGCCATGGGATTGTACAGCACTTCTGCCCAGTGGCCCCAGGACACCACTCTCCTACTGAGGCACAGATCCCATGACCCAGGCTCCCTGTACACAGGAGCATGAGATGCCAGCTGAGGGGACTTGCCTAGGTGACAGACATTTCCAGTGACCTAGAGAATGTGCTGGTCAGAAGGAAATACTGCTGGATCCTGGGTCCTGTCCTGGTGGAGCTGAATTAATGTTCTTTTTAAAAGATCTGCCTACGCTTGCCTAGCATGCGCAAAGCCCCAAGTTCGGTCCTCAGCCCTGAAAAAAAAAAAAAAAAGATCTGCCAAGCCAAGTGTCAGGTGTGTGTGGGGCAGGATGTGGAGACACACAGGTGGGTAAGAGGTAGCCCTGCTTCCATCAGTTCCTGTTTGCAGGGAGGTGGACTTGCCAGCAAACCCTTCCACCCCTCCACTTTCCTTGAGGCCTGTCTCCGCTCTAGCGGTATCACCTCCCCTTCTGATTCAGTCCCTCAGCCATGGTCAGGGTCTTTGAAAATGCATTCTCTGTGCCTATACTCGGACTTGCCACTACCAGCTCCGGCCAGTTTCTCACAGCCACTCAGACACTGTTTAGTGAGTCTCCTCCCCCATGCTCAGGTCATAGCTCCCGGCCCTGCTACTTAGCTTGCACCCCCACTGTACATACTACACACAGTCCTTATATTATCTTGTCTATGTCTCTCTTCCTCCACAGTGAAATTTCTAAGCACCTTTGTCTTTTCCACCACTTTTGTATCCTCACTTCCCAGGACAGGGCCTGGTACACAGAGGGTATACAATAAATATTTGTGGAATGAATGGATGCTGTGTCAATGCATTGAGTTGCATCTCTTGGTGAATCTATTGTGCAAATTTCAATATGTACCCAGGAGTGGAATTGCAGGGTCATAGAATATACACAGGTTTCAGCTTTTCTGGAAACTTTAAAAAAAAGTTCTCCAAAGTCACCACACTGACTTAAACTCCTTCCATGCAAATTCTAGTTGTTTCCCATCCTCCTAGACACAGCATGGTCAATCTCTTTAATGTTACCTTTTCTGTAACATCTGACTGAGATTTTAATTCTCATTAGCATATTTTCATGAGTTTATTTCCACTTGGATTTTCCTTTTTGTGAAATGGCTATTTGAGGCTTTTACCCACTTTCCTATTGGCTACTTTTTTTTTTCTGCACAAATTCTTGTGCCTGCAAGCATTGCAGTGAGTGACACCGTCCTCCCTCCCTGCCTGGAGCTGGATGTGAGCATGCAATTCTGTTTCTTGCAATTCTGTTCTCACCCCGAGAAACCCTCACCTATGAGTGAGTCTCCACCACAATTCAAACGGGCTAATCCAGCAGGGGCTCTATTGAAGGCTCTGTTTCCAAGCCAGAATAAAAGCAGTCTGAGCTGGACTGGCAGTACAAGGCTTTGGCTCTAGCTGTCTTAGAAGTAGACCCTGGGCAGATCGTGGTTGTGGCCCAGGGCTCCCACACCCCACCTGGCCAACCACATCCTTGCCGGAATGCCAGCTTGCCCCCCAGTCTCCATGAACTCCTGCTTCCATTTCAAGGTTCAACTTAGCTGCTTCCTCTACCTCCTCCCTGTTCTTGTGAGGCCTTCTTTGCTTTTGAGTCACTCTTGTCTAAGTATGGTTTCCCCAGTGAACTGGCGGACCTGGGAGGGCTGGCCAGAGCCTCTTTGGGTACTGAGGACTGACAGACACAAGTAGCCCCAGTATGCAGTAGGTACTGAATGGTGTTCCCAGAGTGCTGGAAGAAGCCCTCCAGTCTGAGTCTTGGATCTTCGCTCTCCCATCAGGAAGGGATGCAGAGTGAGGACTTTGGCGCTGGGGCTTTTCCGTCACCACATTCCCAAGCACCGGTCAGCCAGTCCTGCCTTGTGCCTTCCTCACCTGCCCATCAGGAGGCACCTCATGTGTCTCTTTAAAACCCTTCACTATAAAAAAATTTGTTGGAGGATCTTTTAATTTGTTTAAAAATAATAATCACAATTCCTTCTTTTCATATTTTGAAATTTCTAATCTCTTTAATAAATAATTTTTAGAGCAGTTTTAGATTCATAGCAAAATTAAGCAGAAATTACCTCCCACCCCCTGACATGCTCAGCCGTCTCCCGATTAACACCCCTCACAGAGTAGGACATTTGTTGCCATGGAAGAACCCGCAGGGACACATCAGCACCACCCAGAGTGATATCCATAAGTTACATTAGGGTTAACTCTTGGCATGGTACATTCTGGAGGCTTGGACAGTGTATGACACAGCTCCACCACTGTGGTATCAGACAGAAGAGTTCACTGCCCTAACACCCACTGTGCACACCGATTTGTCCCTCTTTCCCTTTGCCCCCTCCCCCGGTGACCACTCATCTTTTTATTGTCTTCAGAATGTCCTGTGGTTGGAATTGTACAGCATGGCACCTTTCCAGACTGACTTTTTTCACCTATTAATATACACTTAAGAGCTGGAGCAATAGCTCAGCAGTTATGGCCCTTGCCTAGCATGTGCGAGGATGCGGATTCTAACCCCAGCACCATGTACACAGCAAAGTGTTGGAGCAACAGAAGCCACAAGAAAAACTAAATAAAACTGATTCTCTCTTTCTCTCGCACTGTACCTTTCTTTTAACTGCAGGACTGCAGGAGGCTGCTCAGGCCGTGGCAGAGGCAAATTTGCTCTGAGTGTGAGCCCCCTCCTCACACTGCTTAGGGGCAACTTGACCACTCCTGAGAGGCTGAAAGAACGTCACCGCTCAGTTGGTGAGTTCATGTGGGGCTCAGCCTGACCACAGAGCAGGGTTCCTGCCCTCATATCCCGACCGAGTCTAAAGAAGGGCTCCCTTGGCTGATCAGTGCTGGCCCCTACCTCCACCAAGGCAGAAGTCAGGTAGGACTGTAATGCTCAGCTGGCCCTGTGCCCTATTTTACAACTGGGCATTGAAGACTCAGGTCAGGGAAGGGACACAACCAGGGGGCAGATGAGCACCTGATCCTTGATCCCCTACACCAACCCATCATCATAGTTTCTAAGAATTTCTGTTCAAGGGGAGACTGTGAGTGTCTGTGATCTTTTACTTTTAACCCAGTAGAGGTTGCTATTGTCAGACCAGGGAATGGAGCCTTGCTAAGGACTGAATTGCATTCCTTAAGCCCAAATTCCTATCTTGAAGTCCTAACTCCCAGAACGTCATAATGTGACCTTATTGGGAGACACAGTCTTTCAGAGATCATCAAGGTAGAATGAGGCCACATGGAAGGACCCTAATTCAACATGATTAGAAACCTTATAAAAAGAGGAAATAAGGACACAGACAGGAACAGAGGGACAATTATGGGTAGACGCAGGAAGAAGATGACTATCCACAAGCCAAGGAAAGACCTCAGGGGAAACCAACACCACCAAGACCTTGATCTTGGACTTTCAGCCTCCAGAGCTGTGAGGAATAAATAAATATTAAAGCTGCTCAGCCCAGGACACTTCATTATGGTGGCTGAATTGACTAATTCACTCTCCCAGGTGTGTGCGTTTTTTTCTTTCTGTATATACAGTATCCAGATTAATGATTTTTAAAAATTCTCTTAGTGCTTTTGGAAACAAACAAAAATAAGCCTAGAGCCTCAGATCCAACAGCTCATTAGTTAATTCAGACTGAAGATATACCCCATGCAGCCCTGATCCCTGCATGTGGGTTATAGAATTCACAAGATTTGATTTGGCCTTGACAAGCTCATACTGAAGTACAAAGATAAGTCCCTGTCCATTCCATACCGATGGTTGCTGGCTCGGGCCCATTTCTGTGGTGGGCATCATGAGTGCAGAGTCAAACAAAACGCAGTCCTTGCCTGAACTCTCCCTGAACTCGGAGGATTCAGGGAGCTACGACATTCATTCATTCATTCATTCACTTGACAAACGTAAGCCTCTTGAAGAACCAAGAAACACATGGGGCGCGGTGTAATTAGTTGGATTCCTTATTCTACCGATCCCTCCCACTGTAACAGTGGGGAAACTCCATCGCATACCAGATACACTAAATGCCAACACATCCAGGTTCTCAGCAACTGAAAAGGCAGTTTGACCCCTACTGTCTTGTACCAAATTTTGGTACTGGATGGTTTGGGCTTCAAGTTTTCCAGAGATTGGAAGTCATGTGTATCATAAGTGTTGTGCTATCCTACCATGTGTCCATGGAATGGACCGTGAAGGTGAGGAGTCTAAGACGCCACCAAACTGGTTTTCCACAAATTTCAGACACAGTGCCATTTTCAACGCTTTCTGAATTTTAGAGCTGGGGACTGTGATTTCCTTTTCTCTATTTTACAGATGTTAAGAAGGGGAATAAGTTGTCTGGTGTGTGGGTGGTGAAGCTGAGGACCAAAGCAGGCATAGAGAATTGTCCTCTCATTGTCCTTCTCTCTTTAAAAAGAAAGAAAGAAAGAAACTACCCCCAAACTCAGCAGCTTCAAACCACAACCTTTCCTACCACTCACAAGTCTATGGATGAATAGGCCCGTTCCTGTGGTTGACTGGTGGCTTGGTTGTAGGCTGACTGATCCTGCCTGTCTCTGCTCCACATGGCCTCTCAGCCTCCAGGAAATTAGGAGCCAAAGAATTGGGATGGTCAGGACTCGACTCTGAGTTCGGAACTAGCACGACTCAGTTCCAGTACATTTTTTTTTTCTCAAGAGAGGGACAGTGGTGGTTTCCTACACAGAAATAGCTATGATATGTCATCTTTCGGGTTCCCTCTCCCTCATCTCTCTGGCTATCTACTTAAATCTGAGCATCAAACTTATCATCTTCCTCTGTACCTACAAAGGGAACTTACCTTGCTTCTGCTTAGTGAGGGAAATGGTACCTCTTCCTGCCTGGGGCCACCTCCACCCTGAGCACTGGGCCCCAGCTTGCTTTTTCCCCAGGACATGAGCTTTCTGGAGCTTCTGTAACAGAACCCCACAGACTAGTGGCCTAAACTACAGATGTTTACTGTTTTAGAATTCTAGAGGCCAAAAGTCCAAGATCAAGGTGAAGGTAGGGTTGGTTCCTTTTGAGGCTGTGAGGGAGAATCTGTCCTTGCTTGTCCCCAGTCTTCTAGGGGTTTGTTGGCAAGCTTTGGTGTTCTTTGGCTTGTAGAAGCACCACCTTCTCTTTGCCTTCATCTTGGGTTTATTGATAAATTGATTAATTTATTTTATGGTGCTGGGGATGGAATCCCAGGGACTCACATATCCTAGGTAAGTATTTGACCACTAAGCTATTTCTCTGACCCTCATCTTCACATGGCATTCTGAGATGCATGTCTGTGTCTAAATTTTTCTTTTCAATAAGGGCATTAGTCATATTGGACTAGGTCTCAGCAAGTCTTCATCTTAACCAATTACATATGCAACAACCTTATTTCCAAATAAGATACCTTCTGAGGTCCTGGGGGTTAGGAAAGCAATATGTGAATGGGGAAGTGCTCAGTCCATCACGCTCATCATTGGGAGGCAGTGAAGCATAGTTGTTAGGGGCAAGACTTTGAGGTTAGGCAGAACAGGCGACTTCTTTTTTTTTTTTTTTTAAGAGAGAAGGACAGTGAGAGAGAGAGAGAGGGACAGAGAGAATCAATTTTTATTGAGTTTTTCACATGGCTTTCATTGCTCAGACACTTAGCTGTGTACGTGGGTGCTGGGGTTTGAACCCGTGTACTTGTGCATGCTGGGCAAGCCCTGTTACCTCTGAGCCACCGCGCCAGCCCCGGTAACTTCTTGATCTGGGAATTTAGTCCTAGAACATTGAGCTTAATTAGTAAAACGGTCATGCAAAACAGCAAGGAATATACTAAATGCTCAATAAAGCTCTCTGTTTTAAACATTATTCTGTTCCCACTACCTTCATCCTCTTCCCTTTCTATGACTGTGCTCAGCTCTAAAATATAGTTAAAATATAGTTAATATAGATAAACTAGTTGTTATCAACTCTAAGACATGCCCTGCCTCTGCCCTAAGCCCCTCGCACACCTGCCCAATCTTGACTCTA
This sequence comes from Aplodontia rufa, assembly GCA_004027875.1. Taxonomy (NCBI): domain Eukaryota; kingdom Metazoa; phylum Chordata; class Mammalia; order Rodentia; family Aplodontiidae; genus Aplodontia; species Aplodontia rufa. Next base: position 24,871 of record PVKS010005551.1, on the reverse strand, counting down.
CAGCATTCTGAGCCTGGTCCTCTTCAATGAGCCAAGCCTCCCACACTGACTTTTGACTCAGCCATGTGAGTAGCCTTGGCCATGGGAAATTAGCAAACATGGCATTAGCTGAGACTTAATAGGAACTTGTCCCCTGACCTTGGAGTGCTGGGTCTTGGCACCCGACTACCATGCTGCAACTAAGCCTGGCAGCCATGTGGAAAGAACAAGCCAGGGAACTCTAGTTAATGGTTCCAGTTAAATGCCAGGCTTGTGCATGAGGCCATCTTGGCCCTACTAGCCACCCTAGAAGGGCGGCCAAACCCAAGAGCGACTATTGTTTTCAGTCATGAAGTCTTGGCATGATTGATTATCTAGCTATAAGTGGCATGCCCAGCTGGCCTTCTGTAAGGAGCTGCCCTTCTCAGCTGGCTCCAGACCTCCTCCTCTCACAACTTTCATGTCCTCTGTTAGCTTTTCTCTGCAACATTGCTCTCAATAAGGTCACCATGATGAGCTGAACTGTGTGTCCCCAGATTTCCGTGTTGAAGCCTCAACCTCAGGACCTCAGAATGTGACTATATTTGAAGACAGGGTCTTTCAAGAGACGATAATATTAAAATGAGGTCCTTAGTGTGGGCTCTTACCAATCTGACTGGTGTCCTTATTAGAAGAGGAAATCAGACCATAGCACTCAGAGGGATAAACAGGAGAGGACACAGGGAGAAGATGGCCATGTACAAGGTGAGGAGAGAGGCCTCAGGGGAAACTAATTCCGCTGACAGCTTGATTGGACTTCCAGCCTGAGAACCACGAGGCAGCAAATATCCGATGCTTCCATCTGGCAGTCTGTCATTTTGTTATGGCAGAGAGCTGACTGGTAGAGTGGCTTGTTAGGGTGACTGATGCCTGCTCCATCTGAACCTTCACATCAGCAAACCCAGAGCTCACTTCTTACTGCCTCAGATCAAGAAGCAGGGTGGGGCAGTGGTCAGTGCAGGTTCTTGGGTCCCACCTGGTTCTGATCTTGCTGCTGCTGGAACCATTCCTGAACCCTCCCTGCTGCTGGTTCTCAAGAGCCTTGGGAAAGGTCCTTTCACCCTAGACCCCCTCAGTTTTTCTTTCTGTAATATGAGGCAACAGTACAACGATTTCCCTGGTCATTATCAGGAGTAAATCAATGTAAACGCCTGATACCTCACTTAGATGGCAGCAGTTGCCTCTTCCTGACGAATGACCTGACCCCATGACCTCTACTTGCTCAGTGCCCCTGACCCTCTTCTTTTAGGACCTCTTTTCCTGTCCCTGACTCCAAGACTCCCTGGGGTTTGCTTTTAGCCTGAGTCCTCCTACAAATTGCCCTTGTGCTGGTAACTCCAAGCATGAACTCCTGGCCCAGGCTGGATGCTAATGTGAGACACAGACACAATTTCATCCTTGATGCCCCTTGGATGTCCACAGGCACTCAAACTGACAGTTCCTAAAGCCAGACTTATCATCTTCCCCTCTGGCTGTTTCTTTTGCTGCTTGCTGCAGCAGACGGCAACTGCTACCCTCAAGCCTCTGCCTTCACTGAGCTCTGTTCCCTGTGAAGAGCTCATCCCTCCTGGGGAGTCTCCCATAGCTCTGCCTTTCCCTCCCTGTCGATTACCATTGGTGGAATGGCCCTGAAGCGCAGGTCTGATCTTGTTCCCTGAAAGGGCTTAAAAACCTCCAGAGGCCTCCTGGGGCTTCGAGTCTCAACCCACATTCTCCCATCTGCTCACTCTGCACCAGTCTTCTTTAACCCCCAAATCGACACATTCTCCTACCCCAGGGCGTTTCACAGATGTCCCTCTGCCTGGAAGTCCTCCCTGGCCCCCACTTCCTTGCTTAGTTAATTCCTTTTATTCTTCAAGCTGTATCTGAAAATCATTCTCTGGAGCTTTTCCTGAGCCCAGGCCCTGCTGGATCTCCCTGTCCATTTCTAGTGTAGCACCTGCCTGTCATAACTGTCACGAACTCTTTCATCTTGACCTCAGCAGCTTGGTGGCTGATCCTTCATACATGAAGAGGCAGCCCTGTGAGCCACCACCCCTCTATTCTGTCCACGGAAGTATTCTGAACTTAGCACAGTGCCCAATGCACAGTAGGTGCTCAGGAAAGCCCTGTGGGAGGCTGTTGAAGAGAAGAAGGAAAAATGAGGACTAAGCAGGACCGGGAGGCTGGGGAGAGGATCTCTCCAGGGTGGGATGAAGGATGGCTGATGGTCTGAGGCCTGTGCATGTGCATATAGGGGAGGGAGGTCTCCCAGTTGCTTTCTTCTGGGTCTCACCCTCCTGTTCCCTGTCCCTTGAACCCTGCTTCTCTCTTTCCAACCTTCTAGAACCCTTCAATTCTGTAGGAGACCCGGAGCTTTCTACTGCAGACTCGAAGCATCTAAACCCTCCCCCCAAGTCAATGGCTTTGGTAATTGTTCTCACAACCACGTCAGTATTGAACAAACAGATGTTTATAGTTAATCCCTAATTTTGCCATCAAAAAATATACAATCTTGGGTAGAAACCGAAGAGGAAAGAATTTTTTAATTTACAGTGTCTCCCCACTGCCCCACTCCTGAAATTTGAAATTGCTGAACAGCCTCCAAATTCAATATTACAAGTCAAACAAATGTATGTGTTCTCCAAAAGGAAGTATTGAATATCTGACCAAGATGGAGCGGGACGAGAAAATCAGAGTAAGAGAGAAGAGCCGCCCATTCAGCCCGGGCCAGCACACAGCCTACTCCCCAAAACTCTGATTTTCCGGTGTTTGTTCATTCTTTCTTCTGTTGGTTTTTTAATGAAAGAAATGCCTTGGTGAGCTGGCCTTGCTCGAGGAGCTGGCTGCAGTTCTCAGGGAACGGTCAGATGAAGCACGGCCTGCATTTATGACGGGTTTGTGCCCCCTCTACCCTTCCGGGCCAACCCTGGGAACCAGCTACAGCACGGTGCAGACTGATATAGCTGGGTAAGGACCTGTGGGACATTCATGACAAGTGTGGGGAGGAGCCCGAGCTCAGTGGCTGTGTTCAGAAAGTCTTCATGAGGTAGACAACAGTGGTTCTAGGCCTTGAGGGTGCAGCAGGAAGTCACTGAAGACACTGAGGCCTGGTGTGTCCATGGCAGGGTTGCAGAGAGGTTTGCTTGCAGGGAGGTTAGGTAGAAGCCACAGGGAAGGACCTGAAAAGCCCAGGACTTGCTGTGATTCTGTGAGCTTCAGGAGGCTCTGAGGCATGTGGTGGGGCACTGAGGGTGGGCGATGTCTGGGAGTGAGCTGAATGAGTGAGGGCCACATCCAGGCCACCAACTCAGTTATCATCTCCTCAGCCACAGTTCACCTTCCCTCCTTTTACTCCGTTTCTCTGCCAGTTCTCCAGCTTTCTCCACTGCACTGGCTAGACTCCATGCAAGGCATTGATTATGGGATGGCACCATCCCCATGCAGTCTATCTGTACTCTATTCTAGTGTCTCTTGACCATGTTGCCTCACTTGCCCACCCCCCTTGGCTTCTGCTGGGGTTTTCTTGGGGCTGCCTGGTTCCCCAGCCACTGCTCTGATCTTGGACTTCAATGAAGCTACCTTGGAATTGGAAATGAGACAAGGCATGTCCTTATGGCCAGTCTTGGAGACACTAGCTTAGCCTCTGTTGTATGAATGGGAGAGCTGAGATGAAGACATCTGTCATATTAGCCAGACTATTGGTTACCTGGGACAGGAACCAACCCGAACTGGTTTAAACATGGGCAGGAACTCCTTGGCTCCTATCACTCGAGCTCAGACAGATCCAAGAAAGGGAAGGGCTGGCCTGGCTGGCGCTACCCCCTCATTCTTCAGTTCTGCTAGGGGCAAGATGTTACCACTCCAGTCTGCCCTTTGGCCCCACTGGCCTCCTTAAGGGGAAAACTTCTTTCTCCAAAAGCCCAAGAAAGGCCTGGGACAGACTCTGATGGGAGCTCTGTGCTCATTGCTGCAACAATCACAGGGGATGAGGGCAGGGCGGAGCTTTCCAGGGCCTGCATAGCCCTTCACACTGTGTAGGCCCAGGGTGAGTGTTTCCTAAGGAAAACGGACCACTGCCTACCCAGAAGGGGAGTCTACGGGAGGTGGTCCCTAACAGTGGCTCACTTGTAGTGGCTGCCCAGGATTGGAACTCAGGCTCCAGGTGGAGAATCACATGCCTACATAAACATAAATTCATCCAGCACATCTTTATGCAGCACTGTGACAAGTGCTGAACAGTTGTACCCAGATCTTGCAGGGCATGCCACTTGGGGATAGTCTCAACATGGAAGCACATATGCCTGAAAGCCCCTCTCGTGCTGAGACCCCTCTTCCATGTTAGTGGCTCCCATTCTCCCTGCTGTCGCCTTCCCAGCTCCAGGGCCATCCCCTATCAGTGTTTCGAGTATAGACGGACAAGTTTCTCCACCACCACGTGGCCTCATCTAGAAAAGAATGGAACACTTAAACAAGGCTGGTGCAGCTGTCACCAATAGAAGTTCTTCCAATGACAAAAGAACTGCCACCTGTGCCCCTGATCCTTGTCTGGTTACTTCTCACACTCCCCTAATGAGCTAGGCACCAGACAGGAGACGGTTCCTAGTAATCCGCTCAGAGCAAGAATGTGTGAGCCAGGTGCTCACACTCATTACGGAAAGCAAATAATATAGAAGAACAATGAAATCAAGTACCTTAAGTATAAGAAGCAAGCAGACACTGCACTGCTGATATCCATGAGCTTGTTTAGCACAGGAATCTGCACGGTGAGTCCTGTACAAGGACATCTCCCAATACCACGCTCAGCGACCACGTGTTAGTGGTCTGTGATTGGCTGTGGGTGCTGTGGAAGGCTGTAAATGCCACACGTCAAAGCTCATGGTGTGGTTTTGTAGATTGTCTAATGGAGGATCTGTAAACTTTTCTGTTAAGGCCCTTTTCTAGATATTGCAGGCCATACTTGTTCCCCGACCCCTTCCTGTCCCCTGCCTCCTTCTTTTTCTCCCTCCTCGTCTACAGCCCTGTACAAATGTTAAAACCATGCTTAGCCCACAGGATGTGTAAAACCAGGCCATAGACTGCATCTGGTCAGTAGGCTTTAGTATACTGAGCCCTGGTTGGAATTTAAGAATGTGATGGAGAAAATGTTAATAATACAGATTTGAGTTAGTGACAGATCTGTAGCTGTTGCCTTGTGAATAACAAAAAAAAAAAAATATTGAGGCAATATCCTTCCAGGATTTGATCTGGCAAAGAAGCCTTTCAGATTATTACGGATGACTGAAGTAGGTTTTGTATTTTGTTTGCAGTGCTGGGGATAAAGCCCAGGGGATCATGCACGCTAAGCAGCCACTCTTCCACCGAGCCACACCCCAGCGTGACAAGTGAAGTCTAAACACAAGCCTTTGTTCTACATTCTTACCTCTGGCTCGCCGGACTCTGCTGGAACCAGGGTGCAGGTGGAGTACATTAGGCGTCTCTGTCCCTACCGTCACTTGCCGCACACAGCGTTCTCTGGGGTTGCTCTTGTCGTTTCTCTTGGCAGAGAGGGGAAACCAAGTTCAGAGCCGCGAATGCTCTCAGAACACCCAGGGATGGCTGTGCATGCCAAAGGCCTTGTTTTAGTCAGCTTCTTGTTGCAGTGGCCAAAAGACCTGGCAGGAACAATTCTACAGGGGGAAAAGCTCATTTGGGGCTCATGGTTTCCCAGGTCTCAGTCCATAGCCATCAGAATTTGTTGCTCTGGGCCTGAGGTGAGGCTTAAAGGGGTGGAGGAGGAAAGCTGTTCAGGACATGGGAATTAGGAAGCGGAGAGAGACTGATCTGGGCTCACCAGGGAGAAAAACTTACACCCCAAAGGCACTCTCCCAGTGATCTACCTCCCCCAGCCACACCCTAACTGCACAGTCACCACCTAGTTAATATGCATTAATTAGGGATTAATCCACAGATTAGATTATGACTCTCATTTCTGATCATTTTGTCTCTGAACCTTTTTTGCGTTGAATCCTTTTTGGGGACATAATTGAGAAGTGTGAGTCACAGCCAGGACCAGATCTGGAGTTGCTAGAGCTCTGTCCACTGCTCCTCAAATGCTGGCCATGAGGAGGCGCCACAGGCCACTAAGATCCTCAGGCTCCAGCAGATGGGATTGTGAGGTGGGGAGAGGAGTAGGTAGGGGAGACGTGGGTGCAGGTCCAGGGGAGTGGAGCAAGAGGAGAAAGGGGGACCATAGCAGCAAGATGCAGAGAGGCAGAGAGAGACACGGGAGGGGGAGACAGGCAGAGGCAGAGAGAGAAGAAAAGGACGCAGAGGGAGGGAGGCTAAAAGAAAGATGAACAGAAAAGGAAAGAGGAAGGGGAGGAGAGAGAGAGAGAAAGAGAGAGAGAGAGAGAGAGAGAGAGAGATGTAGAGCCTACTGGGAATGAGGGGGATGCTTGCAATGGGGGTTTCTGGAGAAGGAAATAAGGGGAGGCGGTGGAGAGGAAGGAGTTAAGAAGCAGGCCAGCCCCACTGGGCCTTGAACCTTCACTCTTCTGAATGAAACCTTGAAACCTGGGGCTGGCACAGGGCAAGGCCACCTGTCATTCACCAAGACCCGCCCCAATTAAGGACATCAGAGGTCTGCTCTGGTCCTTGGCGGGGCTCAGTCACCTCGTCACCCCAAGACGACTGTTCATTCCTCTCAGTTGCCCTTCTCTTAGCCACCCTCATTACCTCAGGTGTCTGTCCCCCTCACCCTATCACTGTGTCCTCGGGGTAGTGTGGCCCAGCCTCCCGCACATGCACCGGATGAGCCTAATTACAGAGAAACCTAATTCTTCAGGGCTGCTTGCTCCGGCCAGTGGGGACTTGTGCATGTTTTCCTTGGCTGTCTTCTGACAAAGGATTAGGGGAAAAGAAAAGTAATGGGGGGAGGTTGCTGCTTGCTGCTCCGTTCAGCGAAACCCCAGCGCCCAGAGTACCAGGCCTTAGCCTCAAGCTGTTGACGTCTGGGTTAAGGGTTATTTTCTGCACGGGGCTGTCCTGGGTGCTGTATGTGTGGGGGGCAGGTGGAGCAACATGCCTGGCCTTCCCCCACCAGGTGCCATCCCAAGTCATGACATCCACCAAAGTCTCCAGATGTTTTCTAGAGGTCTCAGTTTGCCTCTGCTTGAGAACAGCTGCCTCAAAATAAGAGGTGGCCTAGGGAAAGACAGACCCAGAGGTGGGTGGTAAGGGGCAGAGGAGTGGGCAGCCCCCTCAGGAAGGATGACCCCTACTTAGGTGATATTTGAAGGCTGGGAGAAAATTGGCCAAGTGGGAGAGGAAGTGGGCAGAAGAGTCCATGTGCAGGGGCCACCAGGTTAGGCTGGGAGGGGTAAGGAGGCCGTGACTGGGAAGACAGCTGGAGACTTCAACAGGGCTGGAGATGAGGGGAGAGGGGCACAGAGCAGAGGTGAGAAGCCAGGGACAGCCCCAGGAGAGCAAGAGGCATCTGCAGATGGGGTCCTGTGGATGGGGTCCTTCTCTGTGGGTCTGTGCAGCCCAGGGCTAGGAGTGAAGACCTGACAATGAGCATATAAAATCTAAGGATATGAGAATGAAGCTAAGCATGACTGCTCTTTAACTCCCAAGTGTGGCTGGCTCGCTCTCTGTACCCCTCAAGCAGGTCCTTGGGTTTTGGGCGGGGGCTGTTTCAAATCTTAAAGAATAATGGGGTGCCTTTGTCTGGACTTGATGATTTGGGAGTGCCATGGGGGGCTTGTGAGTGATGAAAATGTCAACAGAACCACTGTGCCACAAGACAGGGCGATGCTTAAAGTCAGGGTCCTCCAAGGTCAAGGCCAGTTGAGACAGCATCACCTTCACAAGCTCTGGCAAACACTCTCATTCCTGGGGCGAGCCAACCCCCCTCCTGGGTCCACTTGTTTAGTTCACTACTCTCAGAGCAGCCCTGGGAGCTAGGCATGATTGCTAGCATTCCTTTTAACAGGTGGGGAAACTGAGGCAACTTTGCCTTGGTCTCACAGCTCACGTGGAAGTAGAGTGAGGAGGTTCTGCGTCAGAGTGTCGCCCTCCTGTTGTCCTTCAGACTTGGGTGCACACCCGCACGGTGCACACTATTCCTCCAAAGCGTGGTGAGCAGGAGCGGGGTGGTGGCATTCTCAGATGATTAAACCTGATATACAAGAGGCCCCCCAATTCCTTTCCTGAGGAGTTCTCAGCAAGGAAAAAGGGACGGTAGGGATTATAGAACTGATCTGGGTTTTGGCACCATCAGTGGTGGGGGGTCTATGGGAGAGGACTGTGAGCCCAGTGAGTCAGGGACTGGGATAGAGGCCATGTGTGAAGGAAGGATGGAACCCACAGAGGCTGCTGGAAGCAGGGTGGTGCCAGGAAGTCTGTTCCTGGAGTACTTGGAGCTACCCGCTCGGTGCTACCCGTTATTGGGAGGGTGAACAAGGAGTTGTATATGGTTCGTGTCTGGGACATCTCCCTGCTTACCTAGGCTGCTAGGAGCTCTTAATTGAAGGCTGTTTCTGGGAACCTACCCATCCTGGGTCTTGATTTCCACGCCAGGTGAAAGATTCTGGTTTCTCCGGTAGTCTGGGGCGGATAGAACAAAATACCTCCTTCCACTGCCCTTTCCACGGAGGCAGACAGCCAGACTTGGCCACCTATGGGGACCCAGTGGGGTTCAGAGTGGATGGTCCAGGGACTGGAGGCTCTGGGAATTTTGTGGCACAGCCTAGTACTACAACTTTGGTTCCCAAAACATTCAGAGAAGGGAGCCTTGCTGGGGCCGGAAGCTGACCTCCCTACTGGACACCCTTTCTTTGGGTGAAGAGTTCTGCCTGTGTCCTCTGCTGGGGGTCAGGGCAATTACAGCACACACTTGCACGCATACAAACACACTTGCTCACAAGTACACGTACTAGTTTGCACACACATGTGTTCTTACAGGTACGCACACACTCCTCTTGCACACACAAGCACATGTCCTTCGGTGTTTCAGAGCTAGGAGGACAGAAGTTAGTGTTGTGTGCCCTGAGCTAAACATCTGCTGTCGTTCCCCCTGGGAGAGGGGTCAGGCTTTCTGGTGTAGACCTGTCTGCCTCCTTCATTCTCAGGCAGTCTCTCACCTTGGCAGAGCAGAGCTGGTGTGGACACCACGCAAGCCTTAACTTTGTTCAGCCAGCAGTCAGAGGAAGGAGCAGGCCTCATCCCCAATGTCCTCAGTGAGGCTTTGACCTGAGCTCTGATTTGTAGACTTGGGTCACTTGTGTCCAGGATCAGTAAAATAATGGGTCAAAAATTTCTTGCAAACTGCAAAGTTCTAGCCCCCATGGTTATGTTGTAGGCTGTGGCTGAGAACGGTTTCAATATATCCTTATGTTCCTGATATTTTATCTCATCCCAGGGACTGGTGCTCTGCAAGGAGACCTAAAAAGCTTATCCCCAGGTCCATGCTGTCACCCTATTCTTCAAAGGAGGAGATAACTGAAGCTTGCCTGCTCCGCTGTCACTCAGCTGGGAATCCAGGGCAAGAGGAGCTATGGTGGGACCCTGAGAAAGAAATGCCAAGGGCAAGCGGGCAGGATGGAGGAGGTGACAGCAGTAGAGGGGAGCAACGTGCAATGAGGCCACAGGGTGGACCTGGGGTGGGGAGGTGGTGGGGGTGTGTGGCATGGGATTGGGTGTGGCCTGGTGGGGCACAGCCTAGGATGGGCTGGCGGTGGATAGGGCCTGGGAGCCAAGGTTTCTAAGAGCTGGAGTGCGTGCTCACAGGGCTGTGTCCCGTGCCCTGCCAGCAGGATTTAGAGACCATCCTTTCTTTCATACATTCCTTCATGCAGAATCAGCTACAGGCCAGGACCTGAGGCAGAACGGGTCCAGCAGAGATGGACCATACTGCAGCATTCCGGGGAGCTGTGGACCGCCCCTTCCAAGCCTTTCCTGGAATGGGACCACTGTCTGCCAGGGTGCTTTCTGGAGCTGGGCCTGTGTCCTGGCCTCTGTGTCTCACAAGCCAAACCGTGGGCACGGCTTTCTGCCGCTGGGTCCTTCGCTGTTGTAACTGAACAGATGTACATTTCTTTATTCCCTGTTTCTTTGGTTTCTGTTCCTTGTCATGGAGGTGTGCCCAGGCTACACACACAGTTCTATGGCTCCCATACCCTCTCATCCTCCGTCTCCTTTCTCCCACACGGGCACCCCATTTTCAGTGCCTGGTTCACAGTGGTGGTGGTGTAGCCCTGTCCTTGGAACCTCCATGCTGAAGGGACACAGATCTGGACCACAGACCAGAGGGGCCCTACAGCAGCTCAGCTGCAGCTGCGTAACTCCAGCTCTGCCCTCCAGTCTTGGGGTGACTTGTTTTCTTGTGGTTCTAGTTCCATCTCTGAATGCCTCCCTCCCTGGCACAGGAGTGGCATGTGTTTATTGAACACTGTAGGTGTCACAAATGTTAATGTCCTTTGAAACACGTAGAGCCAGAAATGAAGAACTTCAGATGGAGGTGGAGAGTGTTCTTCCCAGTTAGGGTGATGTCTCCCCTTACCTGCTGAGATAGCCTCATTCTCTTTGTGTGGCCTGAGATTATGTCTCTGTTTAGCTGTGAAATCCTCATTACAGCTTGTGGCCAACTAAGACCCTTAGATCATTTTCATGGAAACTCTTTCCACAGACATCATGGATGTGAACCTCACTGTTGCTTATAACTAAAGTTCCTGATTTTTCCCCCTAATCTTGACCATGGATTTTCCAAAGCTGCTTTGTTTTTTTCAGTAATTGAGAAGACACCTCCATTCCACCTTCCACCTGTTATGGGGCCTGAAACATCTCCCCTGACTTTGTCTTCTTCTTTGGAGATCCTTATTAAAACATCTGAGTAGGAGGAGCCCTGACTTAGGTCAGTTTTTCCAAACTCCAGTCCTGTGGGCAACTCCTTGAAGTATGGCCTGAGCTTTGAGCCTGGGGATCTTATACATTGACTTTGCTTTTGCAGTAGAACTTGTTCTCACCACTTGTACTTTACAGTGTTTAAAGAAGACCCAACAACAGATGGATGCTGTACTAAGTACACTCTCTTTGGGCCAGTGGGCTGCAGCCAAGGCTCCAATAGCCAGCCAGGGGCCCAGATCAGGATTGTGCATTTGTATCACTACCACAACCACTCCTTCCCCTTCTCCTTCTTCTTCTTCTTGCTGAGAGAGAGAGAGAGAGAGAGAGAGAAAATTAACTTTATTTATATTTTCATCTGGGTTTTGTTTTTCTGACATTTAGTTGTGTCTGTGATGCAGGGGCTTGAACCTGGGTCTTTGCACATGCCAGGCAAGTGCTGTAACTGCTGAGCCACTGCTCCAGCCCCTCACCACTGCTTTTTACATTCTGACATTGCCATGGGGCAAACAGACCAGGAGAAGAGACAGCCCTGCTGCCCCACTCAGTCCAGCCTCCATCAGCCCAGCCTCAGCCAAACCTCAACCTAGTGATGGGTATTTAAGTCAAATCCCCACTTTTGTAGTATTACTAAATGCACGGTCAGGATGTCCATTGAAGTACTGTGGCCATTATTCAGTGTCTTTGTGGCCACAATTAACCAACACAATGGCTCAGTAGGGCAAGTGACAGGCCTCCCAGGGAGCTCATCAGCTTGGCACTGGGAAGACCCAGCATTGTGGAACTTATAGGTACTTATGGACAGGGAAGACCAATACAGGCTGTGGCAGGGATGCTGGAGGAAGGAACCCCAGCCCCAGCCCCACCTGGGCCACAGTTTAGCTGGTGGTCTTGAGCCTTCTCTGGGGTGACTTTCTCACCTGCAGAACAAGGAGTCTGGACTCTGTGACATCTAGGTCATTGTTGCCTGCTCTGCTCCAGCAGCCTCTGGCTCACTTGACTGTGTGTGGCATGGCACCCGCCATGGTGGGTTCACCATGGTGTCCCCTTGACAACGGCAAGTAGTTCCTATTGATAGATTTCATTATGGCCCCACATTTGAGAGGTCTCTGCATAGTAGCATTTATTGACTTCTACTGAGCTCCCTGTGTGCTAGGCACAGGGCCACAACCCTGCGTATGGAGTATCCCCATTGTGGTTGAAGCCACCCAGTGATGGGCCGTTTATTACATTGTTATGTGAATGAATAGATGGAGCCCAGGGCAGCAGCATGACTCAGCTGAGCTCATAATACAGTTAACCCCAGGCCTGGCCAATCCCTAAGTTCTTCCGCTTATCTCCCTCCCTGGGGTGGCGGTGGTGGTGGAGTGTTCCAGACCCTCAATTCTCCCTGTTGCCTGCGGTAGCACAAAGCACCTCTGCCTGGGAGGGTGAAACTGCAGACACTCACTTTCTCGCTGTCTGGAAGCTCAGTCCAAGATCAAGGTGTCTGGAGGGTTGGTTCTTGCTGAGGCTCTGGGGGAAGGATCTGCTGAGGCTTGTCTCCCAGCTCCTAAGGGTTTGCAGGGACCTGGGGCATTCTTTGGCTTGCAGGAGCATCACCCGTCTCTGCCTCCCTCTTCTCGTGAAGCTCCCCTGTGTGTGTGTCTGTATTCAACTTTCTCCTTTTTATAAGGACACAGCCATGTTGGATTAGGGATCGCCCAATTCAACTATATCATCTTAACTAAATTACCTCTTCATCAACCCTATTTCCAAATAAGGTCACATCCTGAGATTCTTGGAAATACTCCTTCAACAAATGAATTTGGCAGGGGTCGGGGACATAATTCAACCTATCCCAGCTCCCCCAGCATGAATGTCAGAGCCCTGGCTTCTTGTAGGACACCTACTTGGTGGGATGCCCACCACAACCTCCAAAGAAGCCAGGATAACTCCTTTGTCTCCAGAGGGCTGAGCCCACTTGAGGTTCCTAGGGCAAAGGCAGGGAGGGGATATGTGGGGAAGTCATCAGAGCAGGAGGGAATGCTATTATGCACATATTTTCCCATGATGACTTGAAACTGTAAAAATCCTGCTTCTGGGATGGGACAGTGCAGGGTGGGGGCAGCGTGGAGGAGCTCCATCCCCGAAGGGCTGCTGCTTGCACATTTGAATTGTGAAGCACATAAAAGAATTGCATAGACAGTTTTTGAAAGTTCTATTAAAAATAGCTTGAAACCTTAAAAAACAGGACCTACCTGGTAGGCAGGGTGAGGAGCCAGTGAGCTAATGGATGGAAACACCCGCCTGGGCCTGGGCCCAGCACACGGCACACGGTGTTGCTATTATTAGGTCCTGGGGCTCGCTCTGGCCTCTGAGGTGGCTCCAGGCTCCAGGCTCTGCAGCTTTGGCTGGGCTGGGACTCACTAGGTCCTTCCAACCCCTGGGGCCAGAGGAGCCCTGGGAGCCCACCCAGCCTGGTCTCCTGGCTGGACAAACTCAGCAGATAGACTCAATTTGGGGGCCAGTAGTGGTCAGGCCTTCATGATGGAATGGCCCCATCCTGGTTGGGGTTCCAGCCTACCTTTGGACAGGTGGAAAACCCCCCATGGCCTCTTCCTTCTTGCATGAACCCTTTCCCACCCCAGCAGCCCAGCTGCCAGGCGGTGCAGCCCATGGGGCATGACAGCCCGGCCAGAGTCTCCAGCTGGGGATGATGGATGGGCCACGTCAGCGCCCGCTGGAGAGTGGATTTTGTGTGTGTTTGACATTTATTTACTGTCCGTATAAACACTAACACCTATGAAGCATGCTTGCCGTGTGATAGCTTGGCTGAAGGCAGCTCTTAAGTACATAAATTATGTGCACCTCGCTAATGAACAGTTTGACAGGAGGGAAGTTTTATTTACCGCTGGCTTGAGTTTTCCTATGAAACCTGGGCACCAGCAGGCTTGGATTTGTGCACGGTCATAGACCTGCCTGTTCAGACTCCAATTCATTTCTTTCTTTCTTTCTTTTTAAAATTTTCTGTCCCGTCTTCTTTTTTTATTTCCCCCTTTTAAAGGTTTGACATAAAGCTGAAGTCTATGTATAACTCCGCTGCCTGGAGCAAGTGTGTGTGGGGGGAGCCAGCCCATCTGGCGGCAGCCTCTTCTGACGAGCGTATGCTGGAACAATATGTGGTTTGACAAATTTCAAGGCAGGCTTATGAAAAAATAACAGCGGCGCAGCCGTTGCGGTGAGTGCCCGTCCACCTGCGGGCGGGCAGGGGTGCCAGGCCGTGAGTCAGGATGCCCAGCGGGGGATTAGGGGGCCCGTGTAAATCACCGCCGTCCGGCACGTGTTGACAGAGCAGCAGCCGAGCTCTTGAGACCTGTCTGCCAGCATGGGGTGGCTGCCCAGGGCCAGGTGCCTTTGGTGATGCTGTCAGTGCTTCCCCATGAGTGAGCATGTCAGGGGGACATGCACACCCTGGGGTGAGGGGGAGCATCTGCCTCCTCAGCCCTCAGGGGACCTTGAGACCCACCAGGCACGGTGGTGTCCTGACCAGACACTTTCAGTCTTCTCATCTGAGAAAAGGGCCGATCTCCAGCATCAGAGTCCTCTGTGGGTCTAGCCCCTTGAGGTAGGTGTGGGTGAGGCACACAGAAGTCCTGTCCTGCAGACCCCAGATGTCCTGGGCTGCAGCTTCCTGTCCTATACTGTGAGGCCTTGGGCTATTTTCCTTCCCTCTCTGTGCCTTGGTTTCCCAACCTCGAGAGTAGAGGTGGCACCAACACCTGCCTGAGTGCCTCAGTGAGGAGGAGCAAGCCTACACCACACCTGGGAACAGAGGAGACCTGACGGGTGCTGTCCTGCCTACCATCCTGCCAGCCATCTGGTACGATTATCACTTCATCCCAGGGAGGGAAGCTTCTTGCCCAAAGTCTCTTGTATTGGTCTATGTGGCCTCAACTTCCAGGACTGCTGTTCCTATCCCTTCCCTCCAGCCCTTTCTCTGGGCTCTCTACTCGACCAGACTAGAAGTTGCTGTGATATCTGTGAAGCAGGGGCTTTACCAGGATGGAGGCTGTGGCCTCCAGTGTGACCTCCTCTGTAGGGTTCCCTGAAGGCGCGTGTGTGCGCACGCTTGCACATGGGAGAGGGATGCCGCAGGACCTGGTCTTTGTGGGGTGGTCTCAGCCATCCTGAGCATCGTGAGTAGGTAAGATGATCCCCACTTTTAAAATCAGGAGGTGTTGCCAGCTGGGCTGAGCCCATCCATTCCCTCTTAACCTGGAGTGTTTGGGTCAAGCCAAAGGAGCTTGCGTTGCTCACATTGTCGCAGTGAGGAACATGAGAAGCACGCAGGGGAGACAGGCGCACGTCTCCACCAGTGTGGAGCTGTCTCTCCCCATTAACGTGCCATTCCACATTGCCTCTGCTCTGGGGCTTCCCCAGGCACCTCTGGCAAGCTGGGCAGTGCTCACCCCTAGGCCCAGTTCTCCTGACATGGCCGTAGCCTCAAGCCCTGAACTGTTCCCATTCTGCCGCTTGCTTTCTGTGTGGCTCTGAGACACTTCTTCCACATTCTGGAGTCCCAATCTAATCTTCAATCCAGTGAGGGGTTAAAAAAAAATCTGAGGCCTGCTGTGATGGGAAGACTGAGTCTTCAGCCAAGGGCAGCTAGGGTATGTGGTCTCAGGCACTCAGGGGGGACTTCCTGAAGGAGGGGGCATGTTGGCTATAGAAGGCTGAAGGACATGGCAGGGAGAGGAGTCTCAGTGGCTGGCTTTTGGCAGGAGGGGCAGCATGAGCCAAGCTTGAAGCTTGTGGACAAGGAGGGGTGGGTCACCAAGTCCATCTTCACTCACAGAAGAGTGGGGAGCGCTCTGAGGCTTAGGAAGGGACACAAGCTGCCAAAGTCACAAAACAAGTTAGTTAGTGGAACTGGCACCAGACACCAGGCTCCCAACTCTGCACTGAGCTGCTGGGACACTCATTTGAAGGTCCCAGAGCAGGGCCACGTGCCGCCAGCTTTATTAAATTCATATTTCCACCACCATTCCACACAAATATCTGTATTTACCATCAAGTTCGGCAGTATTTATTTTCTAAAGTAGTTCTGTTTAAACAAGGAGTTTCTCTCTTAAATTCATCCACTCCAATTTCCTGTGGACCCCAGCCCTCCGCAGAGCTGACATTAATCATTTGCATGACTGCAGATCCTGTGGCCACAAAGGGCCTCTGGCAGGCAGCGGCTGTGGCGCCGGACTTCACTGTGGACTTCCCAGACCCTTCCAATTACAGCAGGAAGCCCTGGACACTGGTCACCTCAGAATGACCAGAGGCAGAGTGTACAAGGGGTAGAACCAGCTCATCAGCCCCCTGCTGCCACTCCGCCCTGGCTTGTTCCCCCTGAGCAGCCTCGGCCAGCCTCTTTCCGGGGCCTTGACCTTCCACATGGGGGCCTAGACTCCAGATGGCTGTTTGCATCGGATGCTGGCTTTACCGTAGGTGCTTTCTGGCTCTTACTCCTTCACAGGATGGGTATGCTTTGGGCCCCTGCTGCATGGTGTAGACAAGCCACTGATGTACCTGACATGCGGAAGTGGCATGTGTTCCCAGAGGTCTGGATGTCATGTCTCCTATTGTTGTGGCCTTTTGGTCCCCTTTGGTGACCATGTAGGAAAAGCCACCAGCCCATGGCTGCCCCATAGCAGGTGCTCTGTGGGAGTCCCTCCCTCCCTGTGCCCAGTCTCATTCCCTCAGCAAGACTTCCTGGAAGCATAAGATGCTCTGGCCTTGGCCTGGGTGGAAGAGGAGTGGTATACACACTGCTGGAGTCCCACTGCTACTTGCTAGAGCAGAGGGGTGCTGTCCTGGACAAAGGCCACCCTGACTGCTCCAGCCTGTGCTGTGCCTCCTGTTTGGTTCCCACTGGGCATCTCTGTGCAGTGTTGTGAGGCCTGGTTCTCAGCAACAGCAAGAATGCAATTAACTATACATTTTCTGGGGCAAAAGGAGAGATCAAGAGTGGAGGGGAGACTGAGTGTTTGGTTTGCAAAACAGTGGCTGGGTCAGCCTCAGGAAGACCTCGTAGCAGAGTTGATGGTGATGTTAAAAACGGTACGAAGCGTTGATTAAGGTTCGTTGAGCACTTGCTGTGCTCACTGAACCCTCTTAGTAGCACTGCCATTGGTTCCGTGGTTAGCCCAATATACAGACATGGAAACTGAGGCACAGAGGTGAGCAGCTGGCTGGAGGCTACCCAACTGGAGAATGGTGGGACAGGGGTTTAGGCCACCTGATCTTGGACCCTGGTCACAACCCCTGGGTCCGTTCCTGAAGTGCCTTTGTCTGGGGACACCTCAGGAAGGGGTCAGCTCTAACTGGCTCAGGCCTCAGATCTGTAGGAGATCAGATGTCAGGGGAGGTCAGACCCTTGGGTTGTATGCGTCTTTTCAGGAGAGGGCAGTCCCTTGCTAGGGCAGCAGTGCTACCTGATTGATTGTCTCCAAGGAGTAGAGAATTTTGGAAGGAAAACAGGGGTGCCCTTTCCAGAATAGGTGTTGCGGATTCCGGCCAGCCCCAAAAGCCCCACATCTGCTGGAAGGTCTAAAAGTGCCTTGAAAGTTATCAAGACAATCCCTACTTTTTCTACAGGTGAGAGAAGCATCCCAGATGCTCAGCCATCCTCCCTTCCCCCAGCATCCACTTGTGGCTGATCTTGGCTCCTCTCTGTCCTTCCCTCCCATTGGGGTATTTAAAGCAAATTCCAGACAACACCATTTCCATTTAACAAGCTCAACAAATTAGCAATTGTTCCTTAAGATCATCTAATGCCTGATAGACATCCAAATTTCCCCATTTGTTTCCAGGGTGTCTTCTTAGGATTGCTCATTTCAAGCAGGATTTGCTGGGCTGTCAAAGGCTTCACCAGGACCCTCCTCAGGGCCTCATGGAGCTGGTGGCTGTCTTCACTCCACACTGGGTCTCACAGGCCCTACCTGCCCCAACACGCAGAAGCCCCCCTCCTCCTCGTGGCTGAACACACTTCCTCATCTATTCAGTCACTCCTGTATTGACGGAGACACATCGAGGTGGGTCCAGGGCTTTGCTACAAAAACAAGACTGCAATTAACATTCTTTCTGAGCTCTCCTGTGTGTTTTCCTAGGGACAATTGTTCGGTCGTGGGCAAGCACTTCCCCTCTCCACACTGTGATTTCCGCTTGGTGAGATACAGGAAGGCTCAGATTCGATCAGTATCTGATATTCTGGGACAAGTCTTGGTCGCATACCTGAGGCCATATTATCCTGTTCAAAGAAATGGAATGGTGCTTTGCCCCAGGAGAGGTGTCCTATTAAGGTCATTGGTCCTTCTTGAACTCAAAGAAAGGGACACAAGGATGGACATCTTAGGGACTGACTGTCAATCACACTCCCCATGAGTACAGAGCAAGGGGACTCCAGTTATGAGGTCAAGTGAGGAATAGTTAGTGAAGCAGGGCAGGGAAATTGAGGGGGACAAAGTAGGAAGGGATCTCTCGCTCATCTCAGTTAGAGCAGAGAGTGGCAGAGACAGCAGGCCTGACAAGCATGCCGCCTCTCACCGCTTTGGCCTGTTCCCTCATCTGTAGATTAGGAATAGGGGTGACATGCTCTTCCAGGGCTTGTCAGTGCAAGAGTGAAGTACACTGATCCAAAACCTCTGGTACATAGCAGGTGCTAGTACCACATCAGACACCACAGTGACAATTCAGTGCTGTGTTGGTTCTGCAGGCAGCTTTGATTTCAAAGACACAACTTCATGCCAGGTCCACAGCAGGAAGTGGCATCCTCAGGGTGATTTCCCAGGATGTTGGAGGTGACTGTGTTTCCCTATGAGTCTCTGCCTTACCCAGAGCCCCACAGAGGAAAGGCCACCTACTTGTGGCCACAGGTGCCACAGGGAAGCAGGGGTCACAGAAAAGGGGGGGCAAGGCTCCTCCCAACTCTGATGACAAATCTGTCCAAACTTAAGACCTCAGTTCTGTGCTGAGTGCTTCCTCTTTCCAAGCTCTTTCTGAATGTGTTTTCTTAGATCAAGAAAACGAGGCCTGCAGAAGGGAGGTGAACAGCAACTCGCCCAGGAACTTGAGCGACTCCAGGGCCAGGACAGACCCAGAGCTGGGCCTTGTCCGCCGGTCCCCAGGGCTCTGGCTCTGTATCAGCTGAGTCTCTGGAGAGGACTCTGTGCACGGCCTCCTAGGAGGCACAGCAGGCTAAGAACTGCCAAGGAGGCCAGGCAGGTAGCAGACTGGATGGAGGGAGAAGCCTGCAGGCCATAACCCCAAGAGGGAGCCACTGCCAGCCTCACCCTAAAAGCAAGGCAGGAATCTGAAGAAGCGGTGATTGTCTCTCCCACCACCCTCCCTGCCCACAGGGCTCAGGATCTTATGGGCTGGCTCAGGCTCCAGGACCCAGGGCTGAATGAGCAAGGGGAGGCCTCGCCCAGGACGGATTGCTGGTCCCCCATTGTCACCACCATCCAGCACTTGCTCTGCGACAGGCCTTGGGCTCATGATATGTGGGTCATAGGACATCCAATGAGTCTTTTTGTTTGACTTTCCCTTGGTGTCCAAGGACTCGGGGGGGGGAAGGACGGGAGGGGCTGAATGTCTCACATTGCACATGGAGGCTGGAAGCTGTGGAGGCTCACGTGGGGTTGGGAGACCAATTCCCTTAGCTTTCGACTGATGAGGACTTTGGTAGACAGGAAACTTGGTCCCTGCTGTGGGCAGCAGAACTTGCCCTGTGGCTGAAGTGGGGAGGCTTGAAGAGCATCAGTTGGGGGCATATCTCAAGTGACAGCACTCTGAGTCCCACCTGTCCCATACTCCCACCAAGAATGCTCCTGGCTAGATAATATTCTGACCCAAAAGCCACTGGGAGTGGCCACTATCAAAGCAGAGGGGCACAGACATCTCTGCTACAGAGGGATCTGTGTCATCTCTGGGGAGCCCCTAGATAAGGGACTGAGTGTGAAGGCTCCACAGGGCATCCAGAATGGCTCACTCACTCTGTGTTGGTGAGGGACACCTCCAGGGGCCCAGTGAGTGGGCATGACCAAGTCTGGGGCCTCTTCACAGAGCTGAGACATAATAGAAGTCTTGAAGCCACTGGAGGCAAAGCTTTTTGGGGTAGGGGACACTTAAGTGATTTTTCCATAGAACTTACCAGGGTAGCCCGAGAGACAGTGCCAGCTTCAAACATCACTAAGCCCAAGGCACACAGACACCCAGGAGTTGGCTACTGCTCTCTTCCTCCCTCTGAGAATGACAGTCCTGTCCTTTTCCTTTCTGAATACAGGCCAGAGTGAGTGGGGAATTTCAGAAATAAGATGATCCTTTGGTTGAAGTTTCTCTGTCACTGATCAGAGGGAATTTAGAGGACAGCCTGGGATTTTCTGTGGGTGGGGACATTTTATCCCAGAGCAGGTTGGAGGGCAGTGGAGACAATCAGATTTGTCTCAGAGATGGGGAAACTGAGGCCCAGAAAAGCTTGAGGCAGCCTGAGTTGGGACTGAACTCTTCTGAGCCAGGTCTCAGACAGGGAGCCCTGGTAGTCCCACACCGCACGGGCTGCTCCCTGGATTCCCTGCTCTGCAGCTCACTTTGGAAAACTGAACACAGCACCCCTGCTTTTTGTTTTCAGGTACCTGAATGTTAGCAGATTTGGAACCACTGCTACCATGAGCCAGGCTGCACGCATCCCTTACAGAAGGCTCTGGAGCTCTCTGAGACTTTTGAATATTTGACCTCAAGGAGCTCTTGCCACTGTGCTTGCCCCAGGAGGGACCTGAGGTGGTTGCTCTTTGTCTCCTAGCAGCCCTCTGCCTGCCTCGGTGCAGTGGGTCCTGTCCAGGACAGCTCCTCTGCCCCGCCTACCAGATTCTTTTCCCCTGACAACACCTCAGCGCAGGGCAGGTGGCAGCCCCAAATCCCTGGTGGCAGGCAGACAATGGGCAGGGATTAGGCCTGAGTGACAAGCCTGCGAGCCTGCGGTATCTTGGCCTGGATCCTTGCTGAGGCTGCCCTGAGTGGGAAGGGCCAGGCCTGAGAAGCAGGGATGGCTGGATGTCTGCCACCACAGGTCCCCCTGCCATCTGGCTCTGTCCCAGAATGACCCCTGGTGCCTGACCACTAAGTCATCCTACAGGAAGCTGGCAAGGCAGAGATCTGACCCCAGACCCTACCCAGGGAAGTGCATGTCCCCCTGACCTTGTCCCTTGGGGCTGAGTGGCCAGTAGTAGGTGAGGTGAGCTGGGGCTTTGGGTTGTGGCATCAGCTGGTGCCTGTATTCATCCCTCCTGATGAACCCAGGGAGTCCTGGAGCAGTTGAAGTTTATCCTGTGATGAGAGCGAAGCTCCCCCAACCTCAAGGGCCTAGAGTCACAGTGGGCTGGGGCAGGATGGTCCCTCTGAGTTGAGCCACTACTTGTAGGGGGCATAGGTGGTCCTCCCTGACACAAGGATACTGTGCCCATCTTTCAGGGTCCTCAGCATCCTCCTCTGCCTAGGGGGACGATTGGTCCTACCTCCCTGGGGTGTGGTAGGCGGCCAGAGTTTGTGGCATGAAGGATTCCGATAGGTTAATTCCCTGCTAGCTGCTGCTCCAGCCTCTAAGGCCCTTCATTCTGTTCTGCTCCTCTGCACCCTCCTCTTCCTTGCTTTCCCCTGTCCTCTGAGACCTATCTCCTGGAATGATCTTAGTGTTGGTCTTAGGATCCTTGATTGCTGAGGAATGTCCCCCACCCCCTCCAACTTGGAGACTGAGGGCCCACATCTTACATCTAAGTCTCCTGGATCTCCAGGGAGCCTGATCACAAGCCGGGTTTAGTTGTGAGGGGGTCCCCCTGTAAAGCTCGGAGAGACATGATGAACTTGGGTGTGACCTCTGGACACCCACAGTGCCCACTGGCTTTGCTCCATCTTCATCCAGGTTCTTTCTTCCCCCTGTTCATCCCACCCTCTCTATCAGCTGGGCAGCAGAAGGACACTGAGAGAGGCCTGGGGCCATGGCCTTCACTTCCCACCACCCTGCAGGCCACTGGGCTCCCAGGCAGAGGAGATTGTGACACCACTACTCTCCTGGTCAGTGTTGGCTGTTCTGGGCCAGGTCATAAGGATCCACCAAACTGGCTGCCAAGGAGGTGACCAGCCTCATCTGCCAATGAGCATCCTCTGGCTGGCCAAGGACACACCCAGACAAGCCACTGCAGCTCCGTGGGGATAAAGACGGAAGATGCAGTCATGGACACAGACCCCACCGCAGGGCCGCAGGGCCTCCCGCCTCTGCAAGGTGACTTGGCTGCTCCCCATATGTAGAGGTAGAGTCTAGTTTCTGACCACTGAGTTTGGCTGCTAATTGGATTTTCTCTTGAAACTCCCTCTGTCACAGGTCACTGGTGGGTAAAGAAAGAAGGGCTGTTTATCCCAGCTGATAGCCAGTTGACACCAGCATCCGATGAAGTGGGTAGGAATGGGTTTTGCCATTTCCTGAATCCTACCTCCTAGTGGACACATACCTCCTAGTTGTCCAAACATACATCCCATGTCCCAAATCAGGTGACCTTAATTAATTGGGAGATTACCTGGGTGGGTCTGACCTAATCATGAGAGACCCTTCACTCCAGATCTAATGTCAGAGACAGGAGGTCAGGAACTGAAAGTAGGATAATGGTTCAGCTTGAGGAAGACTATCCATTGTTGGATTAGAAGTCAGAGGAGTCATTCCATAAGGGATGAGCCTGGGGGCACAGGAGTTGAGGGCTAGAAAAGAAATGGGGGTCTCAATCCTACAACCTCAAGGATCTGAATTCCGCCATCACAAGGATTCACTTGATGTGGATTTACCCCTAGAGTCTCCAGATGATGACCTCAGCCTGACTGGCACCTTAGTTCAGCCTTGGGAGACCCTGAGCAGACAACTCAGCCACATCTGCTGGCTTCCAAACTGCAGAGCAATCAGCTGATAGACCATAGTCTTTGAGTTTCTCAATGTATGGTCATTACACAGCAATAAAAAAATGAATCCAGGGCTATCTTAAGCAAACCAGTTCCAGGCTACATGGCTAGCTGACCACAGATCCGGCATGGGTCCAGCAGTCACCCAAAGAACAGACAGACTCATGAACCAAAGTAAAGATTTGTGAATTTCAGCCACTAAGTGGGGTAACTTGTTATGTGGCAGGAGCTAGCCGATCCAGTTGTTGACTATCATCTTGGGAGCTGCACACAGGTAACTGTGGGGGTGGGGGTTGCAGGTAGAGGTCAGGAGGTTTGGTTGAGTTTCCCAGGATTGAGGCAGGCAGGAAAGAGAGCCCAAGGGTGGAGCCTTGGTGGCATGTTGGGAGTCAGGGCAGTGGCGGAAGAGGAGGCTGCAGGCATGAGCAAGTGCAAGACTTCAGGAGCCCTGAAGTGGCTTGATCTTGAGTTCAAGCCATGCAGGGCTTGAACAGGACAGGGCTGTGGTTATACCTGGGGCCTGGCAACCTCCCTCTTAATGTTGCCTCCCCCACCTTTCTTTTCTTTTTTAGAGAGAGAGGAAGAGAGAAAGAGAAAATCAACTTTATTTAGTTTTTCATCTGGTTTTCTTGCTCTGGCACTTAGTTGTGTATGTGGTGCTGAGGTTCAAACCCAGGTCCTCCTGCATGCCGAGCAAGCGCGATACTGCTGAGCCACTGCTCCAGCCCAAGCGTTACAGTTGGAATAGGAGCTGGCCCTCCAAAATCTTATGAGACCTTGTAGCCATGTTCAGTGGTGAAATTATTAGATCGTGAGAACTGTAACCTAATTCGTGGATTAATCCACTTGGTGGATTAATAATTTGAAAGAACTGTTGCACCAGGTGGTAACTATAGGCAAGTAAGTGCTGGAGGGAGTAGGTCACTGGGGGCATGCCTTTGGGGTTTATATTTTGTCCTTGTCCTTGTCTCTACTTTCTGGCTACCATGAACTGAGCAACTCCCATGCCCAGAACCTCTGAAACCATGAGCCCAAAAGAAACATTTCCTCCTCCTAGTTGTTCTTGTCAGATATTTTCATCACACTAATGCGAAGCTGATTTGACCACACTTGGGCAGCTGAGGAAGAAGATGGAGTGGAAGGGGAGGGATTAGATCAGAGAATCCAGTTAGAAAAATTGGGGTGATCACCACAAAAGCCTCCTCTCCGGGCCCTCTGGAGAGGACTATTTGTGATTCCCTGAAGCAGAGTGATAGGGCTGGTGGAGTTGGAAGAGCGGGAGGAAGCTGTGACTGAGTGGAAGGTGTTCCCCTGCCTGGGCCAGCGTGTCCCCTGCCCATGGTGGCCTGAACTTCGTGGGAGGGAGGAGGCTGTCTCAGGGACCAGGGGAAATTGAGAGCCTTTTCCAGCTAGGGGCCTCCCAGGTAAGACTCGTGACTCTCTGTTAATCAGCTTTTTGTTGTTGTGACCGAAATACCTAACAAGAACAACTTAGAGGAGGAAACTTTATTTTGGCTCATGGCTTAGAGGTCTCAGTCTGTGGTTGGCCAACTCCATTGCTCAGGGAAGAACATCACGGCCAAAAGGCCTGCTGGAGAAAAGCTGCTCATCTCATGGCAGCTGGAAAACAAGGAAAGAGGAAGGGGTTGGGGAGAAGAAGATAAGCCCCTGAGGGCTGGCGTCTCAGTGACCCACTTCCTCCAACCAGGTCCCACCTCTCAGTAGTCCGCTCAGTCATTGGTAGATTAACCTGTTGGTGAGACAGAGCCCTCTTGACCTAACTGCTTCCCCAAAGCCTCACCCCTGAGCGCACCAGACTTTGGGGGGCATTTCAGATCCAACTATAACAGGCTCCTTGGGCTGTGGAGATGCCCACAGCTACCAGATGGGTTCATGTGTATTATCCCCCAAGGAAGGATCATTTTATACTCAAGAGACTGAGGATTGGAGAGGTTGGGAAACCTGCCCAGGTCACTCTGCCAGTTAGTGGTCTGGAGGGCTTTGCATGGAGGGTGATGAT
>PVKS010005550.1:0-84417 GCA_004027875.1 Aplodontia rufa | reverse complement strand
ATAATAATAATAATGTGCCCATAGAGCTGAGAGTCAGCAAGGTGGAATTCTAACCCAGGCTCTTACTCTTGGGGAGCTCACCCTTAGCCACTGCACTAATCTTCCTCCGAAGGCACTTGGTCATTCGATCTTTTTCCTAATCGGTTGGTTGGTTTGTTTTGGAGAGAGAGAGAGAGAATCAATTTTTATTGAGTTTTTTACGTGGCTTTCGTTGCTCTGACTCTTAGCTGCGCATGTGGTGCTGGGGTTTGAACTGAGTACTCACGCATGCCGGGCAAGCGGCGTAACTGCCGAGCCACCACTCCAGCCCCTTTCCTAATGTTTAAAATCAAGCCACCGTCCGCCTCCAAGAGTTAAGGATTTGGATATGGTTGTTAAGGGTCTGTCACACGGGCAGAAATTATATTCATACAGAAGTCCAGCCTGGTGCATAAGTTTAAGGCCAGTCTCAGCGACTTAGTGAAACCCTATCTCAAAAAGTGCTCCTGGGATCAATCCACAGTACAGAAGAAAACAAAATCTAGAGGTCACTTTTATTGTATGGTGGTGGTTTTAGAATGAAACAGTCTTGCATAACCGATTATAGCTCTGACAGTATCTTAGCAGCCCCTGTCACCTGCGCATTGTCCACAGCTTCGGATTTCCATGGAGGGGTACATTTGCACACTGTGTTTTGCTGGGGATGGAACCCAGGGCTTCCTGCGTACTAGACAAGTGCTCTGCCAACAGAGCTCCATCCCCAGCCTCCCTGCATAAGGTTCTTTTTAATTGGCGCCCCTAGTTCCAGTACCAGCTGGAAAACCCTAAGAGTCTGTTCTTAAAGCCAAATTCCCACACACATCATACAAGCCCCTTTAGCAAGTGCTGACCATGTGCTCGGTGCCACTGAGATGAGGACGACCCAGTCTTGGCCTGAGGGGCTAAGAGCATGAAGGACACAGTGTGGTCAAGACAGCCCCTTTTACTCAGCATAGCATGGAAGGCTGGTGGCCTTTCTGACTTCTCTCCACCCACCAGTGGGACAACCGGTGGGGACAGACACAAGACTGAGTAGAACCCGACTGGCTCCTCTGGATTCCAAAGCTCAGGCTGAGGGAGCCGTATGCAAGGAGCTGGGCCGAAGCACAGCCCTTGGTGGAAAGAACCTGGAAACCGAAGAAGCTGGCGCACGCCCGTCCTGTGTCACGTCCATCCCCTGCCCAAGTCTGATTTCTCTGAGCCCTTGCACCAGGTCTGGGAGGCTGGCAAGGGTCAGCTGGTATCCTTACTCCCTGGGATGCAGCAGTTAGGAAGCTCAGCTCCTCCAGCACCTAGATGGTTTTCCGAAAGTGCTCGACTATTTCTTCATAATCATGCTCATCCATATCTGCAAAAGAGCCCAGGTCAGTGACAGTCGTTGGTGTTAGGCAAGTTCCTTCCTCTTTAGTTTCCTCACTTGAACAGGGAAGGTGTTGGCCTGAATGTTCTAAGGTCCTTGCTAGCCCAGAAACCACAATTTGTTCTCTGAATACAACAGCCACTTTGTTTATCCTGCGTCACAGGGTGAGTAGTGTGTTGGGGACTGAACTCGGGACCTTCCTGGGGCACTCCTCAAATTAGGACCAGAGCAGTGAGAACAGTACCTTTTCCTGATGGCCCTGCCATCAGAGATGAAGTGAGCAGCAGGGGAGCAGCGTGCGTAGGGACTTGAAGGGACTCACCTGGGTCCTCTGTTTGGGGCTCAGTGGGCCTGCGGCCTTTCTTGTGGGCAAGAATATTGTATATATCTGATTTGTCCTCGTAAAACTCCGGCAAGGTCTTCGCCTTGGATTTGGGCAGCACAGGTGTCTTAGGGCGCTTCGGTTCTAAGTCTTGAGAAGGCTTTGGGAGAAAAAGCAGGAATCAGCAAGGTCCCAAGGAATGCAGCAGAGTCCATGAACCACAACCTACAATGCCACTTCCCTCTCCACTTGCTTTTCAGGTCATGGATCCCCAGGAAGCTTGGTTTTGGCACATGGAATATTCTTTTGCGGGAACAACAGGAAGGGTAGAGAATACATAGCTGGCACAGAGACAGGGTGTCCCTAGGATTCACCATAGAAGGGGCCAATGAATGAGCGGCGGTGGGGGAGTAGAGATGATCACCAAGCTTCAGAAGGAAGTTGCTGGTCTGAGGGGTCCCAGAACCCTGCCATGAATATCGGCTCATTTAGTCTTCAGTAGGGTCTGTCTCTGAATTCCTGATTTACAAATGAAGCGAGAATAGGCCTTGTTAGCTCTCCCCAGGCGGAGGGGCCACCGCAGGGCCTAGGTTTGTCCCCAGAACCACTTCTGTGACCTCTGAAGAAGCCGCAGTCTTTTCACGACACCATGCTTTAGAGAGTGAACCACTCCAGGCCCCAGGTCAGCAAGGGAGAGCCTGACCTCTAGAGAGGACAAGGTAACGGTCCAGGGCAAGAGCAGTGACTGGGTCCAGAGGCACTCCCTTGGGAGCCAGGGCCGGGTCAGGGCTCTCAATCCTTCGTATTGTGTTCTTCCCAGCACTGTCACAGGCCTGTGTTTCGGGGGCCCAGTCTAGCCTATCAGAAAATGACCCCCTCACGAGTTACTATCTCACTATGTCAGTATCCACGTATGCACGAATACGTAACAATTCCCTCCTTATGTGCAACTAAGTCAAACTAATAAAACAAGAAAGAAAGAAAGAAAATGACCGTCTCAGGGCCTGGAGCAGTGGCTCAGCAGTTACGGCGCTTGCCTGGCAGGTGCAAGGACGCGGGTTCGAATCCTAGCACCACATACGCACAAAGTGTCAGAGCAACGAAAGCCACGTGAAAAACTAAATACAAATTTAAATTTAAAAAATTGACTCTCTCGTTCTCTCTTGCTGTCCCTTTCTCTTAAAAAAAAAAAAATACGGTCTTTACCATTTCACCCCAAACCCCTCAGGTGTGAAAGCCTCCTAGGGATGAGACTGCTCAGGACTAATCTTCATAACTTCCGCTGCCATGTGGCTCCTGACGTGGTCCTGAGGTCCCAACACAGCGCGTTTGCTACAGTTTACAAAACATTTGTTTTATAGCTCTCTGCTTCTTTCCTCAACAGAGCACAGCAGTTAGGCACACAGGTACAGTCAGACCCAGTTTCAAACTCCACGCCTGTACTCCCAGCTACTCTGGAGGCAGAAGCAGGAGGATCGCAAATTCGAGGTCAGCCTCGGTAACCTAGTGAGACTCTGACTCAAAATTTAATAAAGGAAGGCAGGGCTGGGAGCAGCTCTGGTAGAGTGCTTTCCTGGCATGTGTGAGGCCCCAGTTCAATCCCTAGTCCTGTGGTAACAGGAATGTTCAGAGGTGAAATGAATAGATTAACAAGAGCTGTGATCGGTAGAGTTGCCCATTTGCTGGAGTAATAATGTAAATGTGCTACTGGGTGGCAGCCGCAGGAAGTGATGTGACTGAGGAGGTAGGTCAGTGGGGTGTGGCCTTGTAGATTATGTGTCTCAGGCTCCCTGATCTCTGCTTCCCGGCGGGTGAACTCAGTAGCTCTCCCACCATCGTGATGTTCTTTCTCATCTTCGACCCAGAGCAATCGAGTTAACCAGCTAAGGACTTAATCTCTGAAAACCTTGAGCCCAAAATAAACTTTTCCTCCTCTTAGATTGTTCTTGTCAGATACTTTTGGCCCTGTGCAGTGGGAGGACAGAGGGAGCAGGGCCAGCTCTGCCAGGAACAACAGTGCTGACTGAAGGCCTGGTATGAGCAGTGCCACGGGGGAGGCATCGGGAGCCCTTCAGTGGCTGGAGCGGGGACAGTAGACTGGGTTGTGGGAAATGGCCCAGGAAGGCCACACTGGAGTCAACTCATAGAGGATGCTGATGCCAGGTGGAGCAACTGAAGGTGACAATGACCAGCAATGACCAAAGAAGGAGGCCACTCTGACAGCTGTTGGGGAGAGGTCAGGGAAGCTGAGGCTCAGGCTTGGAGTGACAGCAGGGTGGCAGAGAGAGGAAAAGAGCTGCACACTTGGAATGAGCTCTCGCACTCAGCCTCAGGCCTCCGGCTCCCTGGCGGGGCTTGGATGAGCCTCAGGGCCTCAGTCTAAACCATGCACGGTCTCCCCACGGGAATAATGGGTGTGACGCTATAAACGAGGAGCTCTACACAGCTGTAAGAAAAACAAGGCAAAGAAGCCACGGGCGAACCCCGCGGGGCCCGCAGCTGCCCCTCCCTGCCCGGCCGGTTAAGTTACCTTGGGGTCTCCCTCCTTGCTGCTTGCGCTCTTCTGCCCCTTGAGGCTCTGACTTTTGGGGGGCCTGGGTGGGGGTGCTTGGTTCTCACAGGCTGGAAGCTTCCGAAGGTTGTAGTAGAACGCTTCCGACAGCTCCTCCACCGTGACCACGGGCCCTGGCCCTGCCAGCTGGTACGGCTGCCCCTCGACCTCCACCACAGTCAGATCCAGCCAGCGGGGCGGGATCTCGAAGTACATCCCCGGCTGGGAGTCCAGGCCCACCACCAAGAAGGGCTCTGTGATCTTCTCCTCCAGCCGCAGGCCCGGGAAGGAGACCAGAGGGTCAGCAGGGTGGCTGGAGTCCTTGGCCACCACCTTGACTTCACAGGGCAGTGAGACCTGGGCAGTCAGATCTGCCATGCTGTAGCGCCGGCTGTCGTTCTTCTCCTCCACGAAGCCACCAGGGGTGTAGAGGGGCAGCAGAATCCGCTCTTCATCCTCCACTTCTTCGTACTCGGCTTCCTTTTCCTCCCCAGCTTCGTCACTCAGCCGCTGACATACTAAGACATCCATGTTCTGTCCTTGGGCCCCATAGGCCTGGCCAGGCCCTAGCACCTCCAGCCGGTCACCCACAGCCAGGGAAGAGAACTCAGAATTTTCCTCGCCCTCCCCCTCCCAGTCCTTTGTGGCCACCACCCGGAGGGGCTGGCCAGGCTGGAGAGCACCCAGGAGGTCGTAGGCTGTGGGGAACTCCCTCGGCCGGAGCCGCATCTTGCCCTGGTAGGCCACAGAGACCATAAAGTGTCTGGGCATCTTCCGGCCCTTGCTTGAGGCCAGGACCCGCCATGGTGACGAGGCTGGGCCATAGATCCAGAGCTTCTGGCCTTTCCGCAAAGAGCCCACCCATGGGCTGAGGAAGATGGGAGGCCCCTCTGGAACTTCCAGGATCTCCATGGACAGGGGGAAGGGGCCTCCCTGAGCCAGGGCCTCGCTCAGCAGTAGGGGTTTGACAAAGTGGACATCCTGGGAGGAGGCAGTGACGTCCTGTACATCGACCTCCAGGGTGGAGGGGATCTTGACAACGGTCCTGCGCACTGTGGGGAGAGCTAAATCACTATTTTTTTTAACTTTTTTGGGGGGAGTACTGAATATTGAATTCAGGGGTGCTTAACCACTGAGCCACATCTGCAGCCACTTTTATTTTTTATTTGGAAACTGGGTTTTGCAAAGTTGCCTACAGCCTTGCTAAGTTGCTGAGGCTGGCTTTGAACTTTCGATCCTCCTGCCTCAGCCTCCCGAGCCACTGGGATTACAGGCATGCGCTACCTCACCCAGCTACTATTTTTTAAACATTAATAAAATACAATAGGAGCTGGAGCAGTGACTCGCGCTTGCACTTGCCTGGGATGCGCGAGGACACGGGTTTGAACCCCAGCATCATGTACACAACAAGGTGTTGGAGGAACAAAAGCCACATGAAAAACTAAATAAAATTGATTCTTTCTCTCACTGTCCCTTTCTCAAATAAAATAAAATAAAAAACTGTATAGTGCACCCCACATACCCATCACCCAGTTTCAACTTTTGACTTATGGCCCATTTGCTTCCCACTATTAGGTTCTGATCAGAATAATCAGATTATGCCTCGGGTGGCTATTTCAGTGTTTCTATCTAAAAGGAGGGATAACTGAAACTTCAAAAATGCCATCACTAGGGGCTGGAGTGGTGGCTCGGCAGTTACAGTGCTTGCCTGGCATGTGCAAGTACACGAGTTCAAACCCCAGCACCACATACGCAACAAAATCTCAGACCAACAAAGGCCATGTGAAAAACTAAATAGATTCTCTCTCTCTCCCACTGTCCCTTTCTCTTTTAAAAAAATGCCATCACTGCCTATAAAGAATTGTTTGATAATTTCTTAATACCACCCAATATCCAATCAGTTCAACTTCTGAAATTTTAACTTTAAATACAATTTCATAAAATGTCTTTCCAAATCCTTTCTGAATTTAAACATAAAAATAAAATGATCGATGCTGGGAATGATGGTGCACACCTGTAATCCCAGCGGCTCAGGGGGCTGAGAAAGGAGGATTGCAAGTTCAAGACCAGCCTCAGCAACTTAGCAAGACCTTACCTCAAAATTTAAAGAAAAGGACTGGGAGGATGTGGCTCAGTGCTGTGGTTAAGTACCTCTGGGTTCAATCCCCACTACCAATTAAAAAAAAAAAAAGCCAAGAACATTTTATACCAGAAAGCAAGAAAACCTGTTCAACCCCACAC
Source organism: Aplodontia rufa (assembly GCA_004027875.1). Classification (NCBI taxonomy): domain Eukaryota; kingdom Metazoa; phylum Chordata; class Mammalia; order Rodentia; family Aplodontiidae; genus Aplodontia; species Aplodontia rufa. The sequence continues at coordinate 77,925 of PVKS010005550.1, read as the reverse complement.
AGGTCTGTCAAAAAGATTCAGGAACCATGCCTGGAGTGGTGGTGCAAGCCTGTGGAAGGTTCACAAGTTCAAAGCCAGCCTCAGCTATTTAGCGCTAAGCAAATTAGTGCTTAGTGAGACCCTATCTCAGAATTTAAAAAAAGGGGGACTGGGGATGTGGCTCAGTGATTAAGCACTGGGTTCAATTGCCAATACCAAACAAAAAAAAAATTCAGAAACCTTCAGCAGTGGTGCACACCTGTAATCCTAGTCACTGAGGAGGCTGAGGCAGAAGGAGCTCAAGTTTGAGACCAGCCTGGGCGATTTAGGGAGACCCTGTCTCAAAATAAAAAATAAGATCTGTGGATGTGGCTCAGTGGTGGAGTCCCTGAGTGTTTAATCTCGAGTATCACACACACATAAAAAAATAATATCTGGAGTTTGCCACGAAATAATCAGGTGGGGTGGGAGAGTGGGGAGGGGCAGAAATGAAACAGGAGGGATTGAGTGGTCCCTGTGATGCTGGATGACAGGTCATGGGGCTCCTTCTACCTCCCCCTGCTTCAATATGTTTGAATTTTTCCATCGTAAAAAAATTTAGGCCTTGGGGTGCAGCTTGGTGTTAGAGCACTTGTGCAGCATGTGCAAGGCCCTGGGATCTGTCCCCATTGCCACCCGTTTTAAAGGAAAGTTCAAAGAGTCACACTTGGCACCACAGCTCGCAGACAGCCTTCACCGTTCTGCAGGTAAACATCAAATAGAAGAGCTGCAACCAGAGGCCCAGGCATCAGTGAGTTCTACTCCGCCCGGGCTTGGCCTCTGGCTAACCAACCCTGGCCAGCTCTGCCTGTTTCCCCAGTGCTGACCTGCACGCTGCCACCGGTCTACCCTGAGAAATACACCCAAAACAACCTATAGGGGCTGGAGCGGTGGCTTGGCGGTTACGGTGCTTGCCCGGGATGCGCAAATACACGGGTTCAAACCCCAGTACCGTGTACACAACTAAGTGTTGGAGCAACAAAGAACACATGAAAAACCAAATAAAAATTGATTCTCTCTGTCTCTCTCTCTCACTCTCCTTTTTCTCTTAACAAAAAAAAAAAAAAAACCTATAAAACAGCTGGGGATTCACTCTGATGGTGACCTCTGGTCACTTAAGAGAGGGGCCCTCAAGAGCAGTCCTGCTCTCCCCAAGTCAGGAAATGTTCCTCCCACATGAGCCAACATTTCCCTTCGCAATGTCGTCTCTCTGCACCAACTGCTAGCAAGCTCAGAACCCAACTTTTGCCAACCCTATAAAATGCATGGGGCCTCACTCATGTCTATCCCTGTCTATCCTGTTTCCTTATCTCCTTTTCCACCAAATTTCCCACTTAACTACGCACGGTTATTCTGTCATTCTGTATACGCCAGGTGAGCCACCTGGTACCCCTACACTACCCCTGGGGGATGTTGTCCATCAGAGCAGCTCCCCAGGGCCCTCGGTCCCTCCCAAGCCACCTCCCCAGGGCCCGGGCAACTCACTGTGCATGATGGCTTGGACCTCGTACTGGGGCCTAAGGATCAGGGAGTGCCAGGAAAGGCTTGGGCAGATGAACATGCAATCCTTCAGGGCTGGGTCCTGCAGGACCTGAAGAAGGGTTTGCGGGGAACCAGGCTTCCATCTCCAGAAGGGCCCCTTCTGGGACAGGGGCAGGTGCAGGACAACCCGCTGGACCCCTGAGCCCAAGACACAGCGTGCACAGTGGGTCCCCAGGTGCATTTCCACAGCCTCAAGTGCGAGGGGCTGGTCCTCAGTCACCACTCCGTCCTTTGTGGCAATATTGCGGGTTGACGTGAAGTAAGCGGGCAGCTGAGTGGAACTCTGGGCTGTGGCAGAGACCAGCTCCTCCAGCGTTATGTACCTCTGGGGGCTGGTGAGGGGGCTGAAGCGGCCTGCGGGGTTCAGCAGAGGGAGGGAAAGTCAGGGTGGGTCCAGGTCCTGTGGTGGCCCTGAGGATGCCCAGCCAGAATTCCTTGAGGACAGCCATGCCCTGAGGGTGGGCTTGCATCTGGACCCCCAGGCTGCAGAACTGAGGGACAGAAGGCTTAGTGACTGGTTACTGAGAATGAGGAGCAGTGACACAAGGGGACAGTCACCAGAAGCAGAGAACAGAAGAGGGACACATTCCCCAGAATATTCCACCTCCCGGCCCCCCCACCGGGAGGTGGACACATATTCCACCTCCCGGCCCCTACCTGCCTCAGACTTTGCCAACTTATCCCTTCCTCCAGATGCCTCACCGCAGCTCCAGCCCCACACATCCAAATCCCGTCATCCCCACCCTGGGTTGTGCCACCGTCCCTTTCTCCCAAGCTAGATCTCCAGGGGTTACTGGCCCGAATGACTTCTGGCTACCCTTCCCCTGTCTGCCAACACCGACTGCTCTTGCACAGCTGTGATTCCGCCCCGGGATGTCCTAAACACCCCTTCTGGAAGCCAGGGCTTCCTGCCCCAAACCTAGACTTGAATCTATTTGAGGAAAATCACAAAACCTGAAGTGAGGGACCTTGTACAGTACTGCTTTGGGGGCTCAGTGGTGGAGCGTGAACTCAGCATGTGCAAGGCCCTGGGTTTGATCACGATTCTTCAAAAATGCCCCCATCAAGACAAACAAAGGCTGAGAAAATATTCCAGCCTGAAGGAGACTGAAGAAACAGCCGGGCCCAGGCCTGTCATCCAGCTACTCCGGAGGCCAAGGCAGGGGGATGGCAAGCTTGAGTCCAGCCTGGGCCAACTTAGGGAGACCCTGTTTCATAATAAAGCTCAAGAAGGGCTGGGGACGCAGCTCAGGGGTAGAGCGCTTGGCCAGCAGGCTGGAGGCCCTGGAGTCCATCCCCAGCCCCTCAAAATAAAAAAGAAAGAGGACAGCTGAATGGTGGGTGATCTGTAACTGGACTTGGGATCGAGGAGAATGATTTCTGTAAGGACAGGTGGTGGAATTTGGATATAGACTGTGGGTTACACAATAGCATGATCAAAATTAAATTTCCTGAGGCTGGAGCGGTGGCTCGGTGGTTTCAGCGCTTGCCTGGGAAGCACAAGGACCCGGGTTCAAACCCCAGCACCACGTACACAACTAAGTGTTGGAGCAACGAAGGCCATGTGAAAAACTAAATAAAGTTGTTTCTCCCTTTCTCTGTCTCTCCTCTCTCACTGTCCCTCTCTCTTAATAAAAAAAATTAAATTTCCTGAGTTTGATCATTAAAAATTAGTAGTATTGTGAATGAACGTCCTTGTCTTTAGGAGACATGCACTACAGTGTTTAGGAGTAATATTTAGATGAAAAGAGGCATCACGTCTGCGATCTGCTCTCAAAGGGTTAAAAATGTGTAATATCCATATATGTGAGAAAACAAATGAAACTAATATTTAACAACTGGTAAATCCAGATGCAGGTTTTCAGGAGTTCTAATAATCAAAAATTAATTCAAAAGAAAACAAAGATGGGCTGGAGTGGTGGCTCAGGTGACATGTGTATGGAACCAGGTTTGAACCCCAGCAGTACATACACAATGAAGTGTAGGAGAAACAAAGGCCAGATGAAAAACAAAATAAAATTGATTCTCTCTCTCTCACTCTCTCCATCTTAAAAAAACAACAGGGCAGGAGCGGTGGCTCAGCAGTCACGGTGCTTGCCTGGCATGTGCAAGTACACGGGTTCAAACCCCAGCACCCACGTACTCAGCTAAGTGTCAGAGCAACAAAAGCCATGTGAAAAACTCCATAAAAACTGATTCTCTCTCTGTCTCTCTCTCACTGTCCTTCTCTCTTAAACAAAAACAACAAAAACAAAAGCCTCAAAATACAAAATAAAACACTTCACTTGCAGGCCAAGCATGATGGCACGCACCTGTAATCCCAGCAACTTGGGAGGCTGAGGCAGGAGGATGGCAAGTTCAAGGCCAACCGAGGCAACTTAGCGAGACCCTATCAAAAAATACAAACTAAAAAGGGCTGGTAGGGTTCAATTCTCAGCACAAAACAAACACCTGCGTATTAAAAACCTCACTGACTCCTCAGTGCCTTCAAAACAGAGACCAAACTGAGCACCCCTCACAGCCCCAGTGGCCTGGCTCCTGCTCACCCCCATCCTCTTCCCCTCACGGGGAAGCCATGCCCTCTCAGATCAGCCCAGAGCCTGGTTCCACCTCCTACACATCAACTCTTTAATCATCACATCGAGCCTAAAGCCCCCATTTCAGAGGCGGAAGCTGTGGCCCAGTGAGGTCCCAGGAACTTGTGGTGGTCAGAGCTAGAGCCAGCAGAGCTGGGATTCCTGTCCAGGCTGCTGAGTTCATGGTCGTGGCCCATGGTCACCATGTCACATGTCTCCTGTGATCACTGAGTGCCTTGGAGTTTCGTGAGCACAAATGTGCATGTGCCACTCTGAGCTGGGGGGTCCTTCTTCTAGCTGGAGAGCCACTTCCTCCAGCAGGACTTACAGAGTCTGAGCAGGGCAGGGTCCTAACATATGTGCCTGCCTCTCACTGTCCCCCGGGAAGCACCTGGTTCACCCTGAGTCCCACACCGCTGGCCCACCAGAACCTGGCACATCTGGCAGATGTTTGGTGAATGAACACTGAGACTGGCACCTAGCAGCGTCCTGGAACAGAGGCAGAAGAGATCAAAGAGTCCGGTAGGGAGGGAGAGGGTGCTCCCACACCAGGCTCTGGACACAGCACACCATTCTGAAGTCGTTCATCCTTGGCTTGGAGGCTGGATAGAGGCGGGTGTGAAAGCCACATGTGTAAAGACAGAAGGGTGGGAGTGTGATCAGCAAGCCCACCCACAAGTGACCCACAGGTGTGCCTGGAGGGTGCCAGTGCAGGTGGGGAGCAAAACGGGCTCCTCTTACCCTGAAAGTTGGGGGCGAGCTCCAAGATCTGACCCGTTGCTAGGTCCTCGCAGACCACCTTCTGGAGGTGAACCTGGGTGACCTTGATCAGGTCCCCCGTGGAGAGGCAGCACTCATTCCCAGCGATCTCATAGATGGAGCCTGCGGAGACACAGACTCAGTTCCCCTATTTGGCAAGGGCCAAGCCCTGGACGGCCTATACCTGTTCCCCACGACCTCCACTCTGCTGCCTTGAATGCCCTTCCTGGCCCACCTGGCCTCTGGGTATGCTAAATCCATGAGGAAATAACCTAGTGAACCTCAACTCCCTTAACGTGCAGCTGCAGTATTAGGCTCAGAGAGGGTCAGTGGTGCCCCACAGGTCACACAGCATCAGGATGGCACCAGCCCTCCTAACACCTTGCTTTTTCCTTCAGATGAGTTGCTTTTAAAGGAAGCACAGGAGATAGTGGAGGGTATGACAGGGAAGGCCCAGTGGCCATGGCTCTGGGTGCCACCTTCAAGTTTGGCAGCTCTACTCTCTTGGTCTGAACTGCTGAAACCACATGGAGAACTTAGAAGGTGCCCAATAAATATCTCTCTCTGCGTAGGATACAGAGGCTCCCCATTCAACCATGGCAAACAGGAAACCACAGGTCTTGAGGCCACCGGACCCCACCCCAGGGGAGCCCTAGAACAATCCCTCCCATCTATCCTGAGAACCTCGCTCTTACCCCTGGAAAATGCACACAGGCTCGGAACAGTTCCGTCTGCGCTGTGGGGCTGTGGACCCTCCTGGGCCGTGAGGGCAACGGCTGTGAAACTACAAACACCTGGCCCTGTGCTAAGCGCTATAGCCCTACAGCTGCCTCACTGCATCGAAGACTCACCAGTGCCCCTGGGGAAATGCGCAGTTAGTTTCTCTTTCCTAAAAAATTTCTCACTTTGACTAGAAGTAGTTGAGTGCATTACTCCACCACGTGACCAGGCAAGGAAGGGAAGGAAGGGAGGGAGGGGGGAAATGCTGGTCAGTGATTTGGTCAGATTATATTGTTAAGTTGTGTGCATGTACAAATATGTAACAACAAATCCCATCAATATGTACACCCACGATACACCAATGAAAAAGTGTGGGGACGGGGCTGGAGCGGTGGTGGGCTGGTGCACTTACGGCACTTGCATGGCATGCACTAGGACGTGGGTTCAAACCCTAGCACTCTTTAAAAAATAAATAGGGGCTGTGGTGGTGGTTCAGCAGTTACAGCGGCACTTGCCTGGCATATGCGACAACAAAGTGTTGGGGCAATGAAAGCCACATGAAAAACTAAATAAAATTGATTCTCTCTCTCTCCTCTCTCTCTCACTGTCCCTCTCTCTCTCTCTTTAAAGAATAAAATAAATAAATAAAAATAAAGATAGAATCAATTTTATTTAGTTTTTCATGTGGCTTTTGTTGCTCTAACACTTCATTGTGTGTGTGGTGCTGGGGTTCGAACCTGGGTCCTTGTGCATGCCAGGCAAGCTCCACAAAGGCTGAGCCACCACTCCAGTGCCCCTCTCTCTAAAAAAAAAAATGTGGGGGGAAAAAGATGGTCAGGTAACAGGAGGCAGAACTAGGAGTGAAGCTCAGGGTATTTTCCTCCAAATCCAGAGCTCCTCACCACTTCCTGGCCAACCAGTCCAGAGGCCACTGCCCTGTTGCCCGCTCCGATGGGTATAGCCAACTGCCCTCCTCTGCACTCCCTCCATCTGCGCACCCACACCCTGTCAAGCTCTTCTCTAATCACGTCACCCAACTCTGTCACTTCCCACCACCCCAAGTCAGGCAGAATGGGGAAACTCAGATATTTTGACATGGGCAGGCAAGAGAGTCGGGAGGACCTAGGGGTTTGGACCCAGGCTGGGAGAAGGACAGATTTCAGGAGCCTGTCTGCAGGAAGCCCTGGGGCTTGCGTCAGAACTTGAACCCGATCCTTCAGATTCCCAAGTCGACCTGGAGAGACCTTCTGTGAAGTGAGGACCCACCCAACCCCTCGTCCCCGCCAGCCCCCCAATGCGGCATGTGTCCCAGCTCAGCCGAGGTCCTCAGAGGCCCGCTGGAAGCAGCTGTGGCACAGCAAGCGCTCCTGCAGAGAGGGAGCGGGCGCGGCGGGGCCCTTCTGCAGAAGTGCGGTGCAGAAGTCCGGAGCCCGCGCCTCACCCCCACCGTCTCTGGGGTTCCTCTCTCCACCTCCTCTTCTCCCGCTCCCGCCCAGAGTTTCTGCCTTCCCACAGAGCAACCTGGCTGGCCTTCCACTGCCTCTCAATCCCTGCTTCTCGTTCTTTCAGGCAATAACTAGTCACTCTGCCTTTGCGGTGCAGCAGGTGGGCTGCGGGCAGGGAGCAAAGAGCAGGGAAGTCTTCCCGGAGGAAGAGCCGTTTAAAGTGAAATGTCAGATCTGGCTCTGCCCACCGACTAGCGAGGCTAGACGGAGCAGAGAGGGAAGGAAGGGGAGGGAGGGAGGGGAGGGCACCGAGATGGGAGGATTGATCTGTCACTTAAGTAATGGGGACCGGGATGTAGCTGAGTGTGAAGCGCTTGCCTAGCATGTGCAATCAAGCAACAGCAATGCCCATGAGCGCCCTAAAGCCGTGCCCTTGGCACAGTCAGGACTCCATCGATGCGCACAGGACGCATCTCGCGGTTCCACCTGGCCTTGGCTCGCTTCCACACATCTTCCGTGCCAAACTCACGGACTTCTCATCACCACCGTGCGTGGCAGGTTAGCGGTCCCCATTCCACGGACGCAAAAACCGAGGTGCAAGAGGAGTTGACTGTGGCCTGAAATCACAAACCTTGGGCAAGGGCGGCGTCGGCATGCAAACCCGGGTTGGGGCTTCCCTAATTTTTAACGCCCTCACCCACACCTAGGAGAGCCCGGGCCCACTCACTCTCGAAGTAGACTCCGGAGTAGACCCGCAGCACGCGCGGGAGGGACGCGGGGTCCAGGGCGCGCACGAAGTCCTGCAGCGGCACCGGCTCCATCGTCCCCGCCGCTCTTTGGGTGCAGACCGAGTGGCCCACAGCGCGCCAGCCCCGGAGACCCGGGCGGCGCCGCGGCCACGCCCACTGGGCGCCCCGCCCCGCCAGGGCGGGGTTGGTCGGAGCTGCCTTAAGTACCGGAGGGCGTGGCGCGCCTGGGTCAGTCACCTCTCGGCGCCCGTGAGGCTCCGAGCCGGAGGGTCGCAAATTAGAGCCCGGCCTGGGCAGTTTAGCTAGATCCTGTCTTAAAAAAATAAATTATACAGGGGCTGGAGCGGTGGCTCAGCGGTTTTGCGCTTGCCTGGCAAGCACGAGGACCCGGGTTCAAACCCAGCACCACGTACACTTCTTTAAGTGTGGGAGCAACAAAAGCCATGTGAAAAACTCAATAAAAATTGATTCTCTCTCTCTGTGTCACTGTCCCTCTCCATATATAAAAAAGCGGGAGTGGAGTGGGGGGTAGGGGGGAGCGGGGGCTCAGCGGGTTCAATCCCCAGCACCCCAGCACCACGTACACAATTCAGTGTCAAAGCAACAAAAGCCAGGTGAAAATCTAAATAAAATTGATTCTTTCTGTCTCTCTTCCTGTCCCTCTCTCTTTAAAAAAAAAGAAAAGAAAAGCGGGAGGGGAGGGGGCCTGGGGATGTGGCTCAATGGTTAAGGCCTCTAAATTTAATACCTGGCACCAAAAAAAAATTTTTTTTTTAATAGTTCAACTGGTCATAACCAATTACCATCTCAGACTTAATTTTGGAAATGTAACAGTAACTTCCACAGGGAGCAGAGCAATGTGGAGTCCCATTGTCATTTGGGACTTTCGTGTAAAAGCAGGTCTTTCTGGAACAGATTTATAATAACAGGGCTAACTCTTTCTTTTTTTCTTTTTTTAAAGGGTGGTGGGGGGAGAGAGGATCAATTTGATTTAGTTTTTCATTTTGTTTTATTTCTCAGACAGTTGTGTATGTGGTGCTGGGGTTCGAACCCGGGTCCTCACACATGCCAGGCAAGTGCTCCAAACACTGAGCCACCGTTCCAGCCCCACATATCTGATTCTTAAACTTTCTTTTTTCTGGTGCTGGGGATTGAACTCTAGGCCTCCTAAATGCTAGGCCTGTGATCTACCACTGAGCTACCCCTGTCCTGCCCACTTCCTGCCATTAAACTCACTTTGGGGATGGAGAAGAGCAAATCTGTTGCTGTGGCTTTAGAGGAGAAAAGACAGCTTCTCATCTTTCTGAGGCTGGTTATTCATGTGTTTATTTATTTGGTAGCAGGCATTGAACCCAGAGGCACTTAACCACATCCACAGCCCTTTTTATTTTTTGTTTTGAGACAGTCTCACTAAGTTGCTGAGGCTGGCTTTGAACTTGCAGTCCTCCTGCCTCAGCCTCCAGAGCCTCTGGGATTACAAGCATGGGCATGTGCCACAGTGCCTGGCTTGAGGATTTTTTTTCCAAAGAGAGAGACGGACAGTGATAGACAGAGAGAGAGAGAGAGGGAGAGGGAATCAGCTCTATTTTTTCATGTGGCTTTCATTGCTCCAACACTCCACTGTGTTCATGGTGCCGTGTTGAACCTGTGTTCTTGTGCATGCCAGGCAACAAGTGCTGTAACCACTGAGCCACCACTCTGGCCCCTTGAGGTTTTTGTGTTTGTATGTTTTTTAAAGAGAGAAGGACAGAGAGAGAGAGAAAGAGTCGATCTCCATTTAGCTTTTCACGTGGCCTTCATTGCTCAGACACTTAGTTATGAACGTGGTGGTGGGGTTTGAACTCGCGTCCTCGCGCATGCCAGGCAAGCTCGGTAACCACTGAGCCACCCTTTCAGCCCCTTGAGGTTGGTTTTTGAAGTAGTTGTTCACAAGAAAATATTTTCATTCCTAGAGCTAGGAATTGTAACTGTATCTGTTAGTACTATAAGAAAGAACAGGTTTTAGAACCAGATAAAGGACAACATTTTAAAATAATTTCATTATTTAACCAAACTGGAGTCAGAAACATTTCTATGCAAGACTGTGATTTTTTTTTTAAAGAGAGAGAATTCATTTTTTAAATCTGGTTTTTGGCTTTCCCTTATTTATTTGTGAATGTGGTGCTGGGGATCAAACCTGGATCCTCGTGCATGCCAGGCAAATGCTCTATTGCTGAACCACTGCTCCAGCCCCTGCAATATTGTAGTTTAAGGTCAGAAACATCTTCCTTGTTGGGCATGGGGCTTGCCGAGGGTCCCAGTGCTTGGGAGGCTGAGGGGGATCACTTGAGCCCAAGAGTTTAATAGGCAGCATAGCTGTCCCCATCTCCTAAAAACAAAAACAAAGCAAGGCAGGGCTGGAGCGGTGGCTCGGCGGTTACGGCACTTGCCTGGCATGGGCCAGTACGTGAGTTCAAACCCCAGCACCCACTCACACAATGAAGTCTCGGATCAGTGAAGGCCACATGAAAAACTAAATAAAAATTGCTTCTCTCTCTCTCTCTCCCTGTCCCTCTCTCTTTAGAATAAAAAAAAAAATCAAGGCAGAAAAACAGTCTCCCTATTAGGTGGAGTTCCTGTTTCTTGTTCTCCTCGTTGCATGGGGTGATTTTAGAGGCGAAAAGGGAACAAAGCCCTGCAGTGTGCTCTCTTGGAAAGGCAAGCTCGGGGCCTCCGAGACTGAGCTGAGCACATGCCCTTCCTCCACTGGAAGCCGCGCCATCCCTTCTGGGTAAACTCTGTCACCCAGCTTCACACATTCCAAAAGACTTCCCCGAGCCCCAGAGTACCTCCCCATTACACCCTCACACAGTACCATGACCCCTTCTCCACAGGGAGCATGGTGTGTTTCCTCCCTCTCTCTCTCATCTATCACCTATATTATATGCATATTTATTTATTTATTTACTGGTACTGGGGATTGAACCCAGGGGCACTTTACCACTGTGCTACATCCCCAGTCCTTTCTATTTTTGAGTCACAGTCTCCTTAAATTACTAAGGCTAGCCTCCAATCTGCAGTCCTCCTGCTCCAGCCTCCCAATTTGCTGGGATTACAGGCGTGTGCCCCTGCGCCTGGCTCTCTGATTTCTCTACTAATATCTTCCCCACTCGGCCTAAGCTCCAAGAAGGCCAGTCATGTCTCTTTTTCACTTGTATTCGCAGAGCTCAACATTTATTGAATAGTTGATGGAGGATTCTGGAATGTGAGATCTCACCTAGTTCCTTCAGGCCCCACACTTTCCTCCAGATCCTTGAGGGTGACATCCCTCCGTCCCCCCCACCGTAGAGGGACATTCTCTGGGAAGTTCAGAGCCTGAGTCTTGCCTCAGTCTCAATCCCTTCCTTCCCAGGGCTGCGGAACAAACTGGTGTCCCAGTAACACTCAGGTGGCAGCTGTGGCTCACTTTTCCTAGCTGCAGAGGAAAGGGATTGAAGTTGAAGATCATAGGTCCTTCTTCCTCTGTCATTTAAGGTTTTCCAGCTCCAACGCCCTGACCCACAGCCCACAGGCAGCACATCTGCCCTAATGTCATCTGTCCTCTCCAACTGGGACCATCCTATCCATCCCTGACCTGGACATCACACAGACTTGAATCTTCCTGCATATGGAGCTGGTAAAAGGACCTAGGATCCTGGGAAGACAGACCTTGCTGGCTCTAAGCTCGTAATACCCTGAAATGCAAGTTTTCTCCTTCCTTCCACGTCACCTAGAGAGTGCCAGCTCTGTGCCTGAAGCCCACAGCCAGGAAAAGGGTGAGAACCAGCTGCCCGCTTGTGGCTTGGTGCAGGGAGGCTCTTCGGGCAAGTTCCCTCCTCAGCCTCTGAGTGTTCCCCACAGAAACTCCTTGCTCAGTCTTCTCATGGCTCCCACTTCCCCTAACGGTTTCAGAGTTTCACTGAAACTCAGGGTTGGTGCTGTGTCCGTCAGCTCTCCTGGGTCACTGAGTTCAGGGCTGAGACCACATGGGTGGTACCGTGAAGGGCCCCAGCTCTGACCCCAGGCTGCTCCTTCTAGCTGGGAGGGACCTGGACGGCGGTTTCTGGCCCACCTGTTAAGGCCTGAGAGGGGGCCAGGAAGCAGAGTGGGTGAGATCCCTCAGCAGCCTTCCTCCTGCTGCCTGGGAACTGCTGGGTGAGTGAAGGCGAGTGCAAGACAAAGGGCAGGAGAGGAGAGAGGAGGCACACTGCGGAACTGAAGAAATTTTGAGTGGGAGCCAGGGAGTGACCAGTCACCCAGGGCGCAGCAATGAGTTTGGCTCTTGTCCCAGAAATTTTGGAGATGAGCGTGGTGCAGTGTGAGTTGCATTTTCCCAGATTCCGGTTCAGGGGTGGAAGAGCCTGGTTTGGCAGGGCCGGGAGCAGGAGGCTGGTGAAGTTGCTCAGAGGAGACAGGATGGGGGCCCAGCCTGTGACAGGTGGGAGAGGCACTCGGGAGGAGGGGTTGAGAGTGAGGGGTGAAGCCCACAGGGTCCGGGGTAAGGTGCTCACCCCTCTTGTCTGGGCAAGGTTGCTTTCACTCTGGTCAGAGTCTCAGGGGGTGGAGGTAGGCGGGGGTCATCATGACAACAGGCCTGGACCTGCTGTGAGCAAGCAATCTTGATGGTGGCTTGGATATTCTCTGGCGACCACCCACGACAGCCCAGTCCCATGCTTTTCCGGAATAAAAGGCAGGGAGGGGGCAGAGGTGAGTCCCAGAGTCAGGTTGCTGTCTCCACGTACAGGGGGCTCTGTTTCCAAGGTACTGCTGCACTCATCTGGGCCAGGGCCTCCTGTCCACTTTTCTGTTGTCTATCTCTCTCTCTCTATCTATCCATCTATCTATCTACCTATCTGTCTATCTATTATCTATCTTCTATTATTTATTTTTGCAGCCCCGGGCCTTGAACCCTACCACTGAGCTACATCCCCAGCCCTTTTTATTTTTTAGAGGCTAACCTCGAACTTGTGATCCTCCTGTCTCAGCCTCCCCAGTTGCTGGGATTCCAGGTGTGCTTCACTGTGCCAGGCTTCTTTTGTTTTTCACAACAGTGAGAATATTGGCAAGTTTGAATGCTGCTGTTTGAACGGCCCAGAGAAGTAGACGTGGATGGTGTCCCTAGGAGAGGGAAGACAGACTGCACAGAGCTGCTGTAGTGAGAGAGTGGAGGGATGAGGTGGGGAGGCCAAGGCAGTCAGGCTGGGAGGTTCTCTACTAATGGGTGCTTTTGGCCTCTCACCTGAACTTCCGGTTGGGAGCTTTGTCCCTACGCAGTGAGTGCAAGTGTCTGTGAAGGGTTTCCTGGCCCTGACCTGGCCTAGGTATAGAGACTTAATACTGACACCCCACCTACCATCAGGGTGCCGCAGAAGGAGTAGGAAATTGAGTAAGAGAAAAATCAGAAAAAGACCAATATCCAGAGCATTCTCTGACCCGGGAACAGACAGGGCAAGTGCCTGAGCCAGGAGTTGCCCTGTACTGTTCAGTTCGGCACATCAGGGCCAGGCCTGAGCAACCAGTTCTCCATCTGTAAAATAGGGCCATTACCAACCTCCTCTGGGCCTTCAGGAGAACTGAGGCAGACAACGGTGAAGTGCCTGGCAGGGTGCCCAAGAGTGAGTCAGGTTAGTTTCCTTCCCTGTCATCCCATCTCCTGCTCTGCAGCCCTGGGGGCTCCTCCCTAGTTACTATAGTGGCTCCACAGGTGGGCACAGGGCCCCACCTGCTGGTGAGCTCTGGAACTGCACCCTGCTCCAAGGTGACCGCCTCAGACTCCAGCCACCTCTAGGGGAAAGGCAATGATTTTATTCCTTAGCAACAAAACAACTCTGGACGTATTCAAGAGCCTTCTTACCATCTTGTCACATGCCAGGGCTTCCATCCACGCTTCCCCCTCTTTACTTCTTCAATTGCCCCTGTTTGGAGTGGCCTCCCCTCCACCATTTGAAGATATCAACTGTAGCCGCTTTTTGAAGATTTCCATGACCTCTCCCTTTGGCCCCCTCCGCTCTCACAGTCAGAATGAATGGGGACATTCTCAACATTTGGATTCATCTCTGGATTTAGTAGATTGCACCTTCCTGTCTTCTGCTTGGAGGAGGCTCTAGAGGCTTGGAGGCCAGGAGGCCAGGGATCGCCTATGCACCTAGCAGGGGGATCTTCTAGTATCTGAATCCAGCAGTCACCAAGCTCCCAAGGAGGTCTCCCAACTCTGCGTGAAGAAGGTGTGATGTGTGAGAGAGAGAGGGAGGGAGGGAGGGGCTGGGAGTGGTGTTTTGGATTTCCCTAAAACAGCTACACAAGCATTTATTTTTTTAAATATTTATTATTTTTATTAGTTCAACATAGACTTACATATTGGAGGGAATTATTGCATAATCATGCATGCATGGATATTGACATAGTGAGATAGTAAGTTGAGGCCCATCCTAGACCAGGATCTTGTCCCCTTCATCCATTCCCCGAGCTCCTGTCTCCTCTGTAATTTCACCATACTACAGTTTGAAATGAACACATACGTGTATGATAATGGTTGACATTCCTGAGGTTCTCTGCCTGTCTGTGTATAGCTAGGCTTCTAATGGGAGTTGAGCATTCCCCATTGCATTGATGACCCCGCTTATCCCTCTCTCCCCTTCCTGCCTCCCACCCTCTCCCCGCACCTTCCCAGGTATGGTTCACCCCGCTTTTGTGGAGTTTCAACTATGGTGAATTTATTCCTTTAAACTCAGTTATCATCCTATTGTAGGTTTTACACTAGCTTCCACATATGAGAGAAAACTTTTGGCCCTAGGTCTCTGCATTTGGGGTATTTCAGTCGGCACATTTTTTCCATTTCCATCCATTTGGCTGCAAATGCTATGATACTGTTCTCTCTAATAGCAGAGTAGAACTCCATTGTGTATATTTACCACAATTTATGAATCCATTCATGGGGGGCATCTGGGTTGGTTCCATAGTTTAGCTGTTGTAAATTGAGCTGCTATAAACATTGATGTAGCTGTGTCTCTGTAGTGTGCTGATTCCAGCTCTTTTGGGAAAATACCCAGGAGTGGAACAGCTGGGTCACAAGGTAGTTCCAACCCTAGTTTTTTGTTTTGTTTTGTTTTTAAGAGAGAGGGACAGTGATAGAGAGAAAGAGAGAGGGAGAAAGAAATAATTTTTATTTAGTTTTTCACATGGCTTTCATTGCTCCAAGACTTCGTTGTGTAATGTCCGTGGTGCTGGGGTTTGAACTCGTGTACTTGTGCATGCAGGGCAAGCGCAGTCACACTGAGCCACTGCTCCAGCCCCCAACCCTAGTTTTTTGAGGAGTCTCCACACTGCTTTCCAGAGTGGCTGTACAAATTTGCAGTCCCACCAGCAGTGTGTTAGTGTTCCTTTCTCCCCACAACCCCTCCAGCATCCGTTATTGTTCCTATTCTTCATTTTTGACCCTCTGACAGGAGTGAGATGGAATCTCAGTGAAGGTTTGATTTGCTTTTCTCTGATTGCTAGTGATGTAGAGCATTTTCTCATATATTTATTGGCTTTCTGGACTTCCTCTGTTGAGAAGTTTCCATTTAGTTCCCTAGCCCATTTATTGATCGGATTATTTGTGGGTTTGGTGTTCAGTTTTTTTAGTTCTATTTCTGGATATTAGTCCCCTGTCAGAGGCATAGCATGCGATGATTTTCTCGCATTCTGTAGGTTCTCTCTTGATACTCTTGACTAAATCTTTAGCTGAGCAGAAGCTTTTCAGTTTAATGGCATCCCACCTATTGATTCTTGGCTTTAAATCTTCTTTTATATTAAGAAATTTTATCTGTTGAATAACCAAAAATGCTTCTAATGAAACAATGTTTTATATATATATATATATATATATATTCTGAAAATTATATTTACCCCCTAGAGTCCCCCCCAATTACCCACCCTTGTCCCTCCCCCTCTTGCCCCTCCATCCCAGTATAGCTCCACGAATGCCTTAGGTTGTGTGTCACTACACATTTTCAGGGTTTAATACATGAGAGCTGACCGCCTTTCGCAATGGTCAGGGTTTAGCTCCAGCATCCACAGATGAGTGAAGACATTCGACCCTTGGTTCTCTGGGTTATGCTGACTTCACTCAGCATGATTTCTTCCATAACCATCCATTTACCTTCAAAGACTGCAATATCATTGTTTCTAACTGCTGAGTAGAACTTCATGGTATATATGTACCATAATTTTTAGATCCATTCATCCAGTGAGGGGCATCTGGGTTGTTTCCCTAATTTAGCTGTTGTAAATTGAGCTGCTGTGAACAAAGATTTTGCTGTGTTACTGTAATGTGCTGATTCTAAGTCCCCTGGAAAAATACCCAGGAGAGGAATAGCTGGATCATATGGTGGGTTCATCCCTAGTTTTTTGAGGATTCTCCACACTGCTTTCCAGAGGGGCTGTACCAGTCTGCAGTTCCACCAACAGAGTGCTAGTGTGCCTATCTCTCCACAGCCCCTCCAGCATCTATTATTGTTTATTTTCTTCATTTTTGCCAATCTGACTGGCGTTGGCTTTAATTCTTGAGGTGTGGGAGTCTTGTTGAGGGAGGAAGTGCCTATACCGATGTTGTGGAGTGTTGATCCTATTTTTCTTCTAGCAATGGTATAGTTGATGATTTGATTCCTGATTCTTTGATCCATTTCGATTTGATTTTTGGCTACACAAGCATTTTAGAAACAACTTTTGTTTTGTATTGCTGGTGATTGGACCCAGGGCCTCCAACTTGTAAGTAAAGGAAACAGTTGCATCCTGGTAGTTTCAAGGTCCCCAGCAAGGCTTGCAGGTTGGAGCCTCTTCTCTCCTCCCAGACACTGGCACCCCCATGGTTCTCACGGTGCTCCTCAAAGGGATCCCTCTACCTGGAAAACCTTGGTCTACGCTCCTCAGCTACCAAGTTCCTCCTGTCCTTCAGCGCTCAGCCCAGTCTTCTCTCCCTGGATGCCTCCTGGACCCCCTAGGTCTTGGTCAGGGGCTTGCTGCCCTCTGCTGCACCCTATTCATTCCTCCATTAAATCTCTCCGCAATTTATATATTGTTTTTAAAGAGACGGGAATGGTGACAAGAGAGAGAGAGAGAGAGAGCGAGAGAATCAGTTTCATTCAGCTTTTCATGTGGCCTTCGCTGCTCCGAGACTTCGTTGCGTACGTGGTGCTGGGGTTCAAACTCGTGTACTTGAGCATGACGGGCAAGCACTGTAACTGCCGAGCCACCGCTCCAGCCCCGCTCTCAGCAATTTAGACAGCACTGGCAGTGTGTTTCTTTCTGGAAACTGGGACCCTTGTGGGCAGGGGTACTGCACTTCCATATTCCCAAGTAAGACATTCAGTCGTTGACAGTCCCCACTGCCAAGGTTTCCTGATTAGCAAAATGGGGAATCTGGACAGGATGTCCTGAGTCTCTTTTGGCCCTAGAATTCCGATAAGCAAGCAGTCATCAAACAACCTAAACTGGAACCACTGGTCACTGGCAAGTCTGGTAGTGGAGATTCTGAAACCAAAGTGCATGGTATAGTTCCTTTTTCCAGGAAGAATATATTCTATCTAAATCCTTTAACATAGTTCCAGGAAGTTACTCAGTTTGGATTTTTTTTTTTTTTTTAAAGAGAAGGACAGTGAGAGAGACAGAATCAATTTTTATTGAGTTTTTCCCATGCTTTCGTTGCTCTGACAGTTGTGTACGTGGTGCTGGGGTCTGAACCCATGTACTTGCGTATGCCAGGCAAACGCCGAGCCACCGCTCCAGTGCTGGATTTTTTTTTTTTAAACTTCAAAACAAATACCCATGAGGACTGGAGCAGTGGCTCAGTGGTTACAGCACTTGCTGCGCATGTGTGAGGACACGGGTTTGAACCCCAGTACCACGTACATAACAAAGTGTCCTAGCAACAAGTCACATGAAAAAACAAAAAATTGATTCTCTCTGTCCCTCTCTCTAAAAAAGCACCCATGAGAGAAAATCTATTTATAGTCAAATACATAGGCCACATAAACCTAAGGCTCTGGATTTAGAAGTTTCACTCCCTTTTTGTTTTAAGAGAGGGACAGTGAGAGAGAATCAAATATTATTTAGTTTTTCATGTGGCTTTTGTTGCTCCAATGCTGCGTACCTGGTGGTGGGGTTTAAACTGAGTCCCTGTGCATGCCAGGCAAACGCCATAATCACTGAACCACTACTTCAGCCCCTCACTCCTAACTTTTTACTACAGTGGACACATAGGCAAATTATTTTGTCTGAGCCTCAGTTTTTTCATCTGTAAAACAGATGCTTCTTAGGGTCACGGGAATCAAATGACACACTCTAGTGGTTAGGTAGTAGTGAATGTCTGCCACTACCACTCTTCACTTCAGTGAGGAAGGTATTCACCTAATGAGGGTTTTTTTGTACCAAGGATGGAACCCAGGGGTGCATAATCTGAGTCACATCCCTAGCCACTTTTTTTTTTAAAAGAGAGGGATACCGAGAGAGAAGAATTAATTTTAGTTTTTCCCATGGCTTTCATTGCTCTGAGACTTCGTTGTGTATGTGGGGCTGGGGTTTGAACTTGCATATTTCCACATGCAAGGCAAGTGCCATAACTGCTGAGCCATCGCTCCAGCCACCCCCCAGCCATTTTTGAGACAGGGTCTTGCTAAGTTGGTTAGGGTCTAAGTTGCTGAGGCTGGTTTGAATTACTTCTGCCTCAGCCTTCCAAGCTGTGGGGATTACAGGTATACACCACAGCGGCTGGCAAAGGAGTCTTTTATTTATAAAGCCCATGGAATCAACTTTTTGTGCAGCTGATTGCATGGATCTCTGCTCTTTAGAAGGCTGCTCCTGCTGAGTCCATACTCTACACCTCTAAGATTTGGAACCTAGTCGACGTCTCCATCACAGCCACGCGTGTAAACACACCTCACCATAGTGTGCGTCTTGTGAATGAGATTCCAGTGTGCAAAACACACTCATTCCATCCAAACTCCTGCTGAAATCCCCTCCACACTTACTCAACTTTAGCTTCTGTTTATTCCTGGGTCACCAGGCTATAGCACATACGCACATAGAGTGGGTGAGCAGGTTTAAATCATGACCACACCAGGACAAATGCAAAAGTCTCACTTATGAGGTCCCTCATTCTGATCCCTTACTGATAAAGGGCAACAAGTGCCTCTTAATCCACTTTGGACTTAATCCACTGGAGACTAGAATCTCTAATTAGATGCTCCACATTCATCTGAGACTATCTTTATTTGTGGTAATAAAAGGGGACAAGGCATCATGTGATGGTGGCGCCAGACTCAAGACTGCACCCAAATGACAAAAGTTACGTTTAATTTACAATGTAATAAAGGTTACAGGTAAAAAGCTACACATAAAGCGTGAAAAGGCCTATTACACAAATGTACAAATCTCTGTACAAATCTCATATCAATGTTTCCTACCTTTGTCTCCTGTTTGTACCCAGGTCTAGTCTTGGAGCTCTGAACAACCAGAGCTCTCACATGAGGGGGGAAAGAGCCTCCAAACCAACAGCTAAAAATGTCCCCTTGACAGACTTCAGTTATTTGCGAAGTAAATCTTCATTTTTAATTTGAGTTGCCCTAACTGGTCATATCCTTAAAAAATTGCCTCAAAACACACTCAAAAAGAAAAGTAATGCCTTAAGAGAGCAGAGGACAGTACTCTGGAATTAAATGAGGAAAACAAGCAAGTGGAGTGCTCAGGTTTGACAAGAAAAGTCCACACGGTACTGCAAGTTAAAACTGTAACCCGCGCCTCTGGCACTGGTCGCTGACAAAGGGGAACTGAAATGTTCTCATTCCAACAGAAAGGAGCAAAGCGAAAAGCCTAACTATTGGACCTCAAAACCAAAGACCCAAGAAAACACTTTTGAGTTTAAACCTTAGCTTAACTGAAGAACGCTACCCCTTTTTGATCACCCCGGGATCCATGGCAACCCTTTTGCTACCTGGGACTTGCAAGGACAGTAAATATCAATGAGGCTGCTGAGATCCCCGAGATTGGTGAGGCTACTGCTACCTCCACAGCTCTGGATTCAACCTGGGGTATGTGACCTCACATAAAAATGATCCTAGAAAGACGGAGAAGAAAGAGGCAATGGAAGGCCTGGGAAAGAGCCAGGGCCATCTACTTAAAAGGACTTATTAAACCTTTCTCTACATGAAGTGTTCTGAATACAGGTCTTTAGTGTATATTTCAGCCCCACCCCAGTCTTAATATTACATGGTTAGGACCCCAGGAGACATTCTGAAAGACGATACTGCACACATGGAACGTTTTTCTCCCTAGTTCATTAGTGCCCCATCACCCTTCCACCCCATTCCCACCCAATCCCACCCTTCTCCATGACCAAAAATATCAAATCAGTAAGGAAGGTGTGGGCTTCTTGCCCGGCCAAGCCTCTTTTGCATATTTCTTCTTCTTGGGTTCATTAACAGCTTCAGGATTAAAGACTGCAGGGTTTGGTGTGGGGTTCATGTTCACTGCTGATGGCACAACAGGAGTCAAGTCCACATCAGGAGCAAGGTTCGGGTATGGCATGGGCAAGCCACCAATGAGTGCTGTTCCATGAATGCCATGTGGCTGGGAGCCTGCTTCACTGTGAGTGGGGGGCAGGCCCCCGTAGAGTCCTCCACTGAAGGCAAAGTTCTGCATGCGCCTGCTCCCTGTTTCCTCCAGGCCAAGGGAGCCAGGGCCCTCCACCCGCTTCTTCTGTGGTTTTCCAGGACAGGGGAGAGAACAAAGAGGAGACAAGAGGTGAATCACAAGCATAGCTTCCTCTCCCCCCATTCTAGCCTTAGAAAAATGGCCTTTAGGACGCTGGGTGCAGTAGCGTACGCCTGAAACAGGAGGTTCACAAGTTCAAAGCCAGCCTTAGCAACTGAGCAAGGCCCTGAGAACTTACCAAGACCCCATCTTTAAAAAAAAAAAAGAGAGAGAGCTGGGGATGGGCTCAGTGGTTAAGAGCCCTGATACCCCCAACCTCCACACAAAAAGAAAACCTTTGGGAAAAGGTCCCAACTTCCTGTTTTATTTCAACAACCTATTCCACAGTCCTGACTGAAATACCATGGTTTGAAGACACCTTACAGTAGTCATCTAACACAAAGGTTCCCAATATTGCCCTACAAAGTTTTCACCATCCTATGCAACCAGAAATATGAGGACAGTGTTGTAACTTCTACAGAAAGTAAAACTTATTCAATTTAAATGACTATTCTCCATTTTAGAGTCACACCCCTCCCTGTCTTATGTTAATATTAACAAAGATGAAGCAGGAAGCAGTAACTTTTAACTCATCTTGTCAATTTAGTTTAATAAATATGGGTTCCACATCTATGGATTCAACCAACTATGGACTGAAATATTTAGGAAAACATGTACAGACGTTTGTGTATGTGTACCTGTGTTACTGGGGACCAAAACCATAGGTGTCACAGAAACACATCCCCAGTCCTTTTTAAATTTTCAGACAGGCTGTTGCTAAGGCTGGCCTTGAAGTTATGTTCATACTGCCACAGCCTCAGTAGGAACTGGGATTACAGGTGTGTGCTGCTGTGTCTGGACAGACATTTATTTATTTATTTTAAGAGAGAGAATAGGGGCTGGAGCGGTGGCTCAGTGGTTATGGGGCTTGCCTAGCATGCGCAAGTAAGTACCTGAGTTCAAACCCCAGCACCACGTACACAACGAAGTGTTGGAGCAATGAAAGTCACATGAAAAACTAAATAAACTTGATTTGCTCTCTCTCTCTCACTGTCCCTCTTTCTTTAAAAAAAATAAAAAAGAGAGAGAATCAAGTTTATTTAGTTTTTCATGTGACTTTCGTTGCTCTGTCGCTTTGTTGCGTACGAGATGCTGGGGTTCGAACCCATGTCCCTTTGCATGCCAGGCAAGCACCATAACTGCTGAGCCACTCCTCCACCCCCCTGACCAGACTTTTTTTTATTATTGATCCATGAACATTACAGTGAAACAATTAATCACATAGCATTTAATACGTATTAGGTATAAGTAATCTAGAGGCTAAAGTGAAAGGGAGAATATACTTCCTACCTTTACTGGGACTACTGCAGTTTGCACCATGTTCCGGAAGCGACCAACTGAGGGATCCACATCCTCTGCAAAAAGAAATGAGGGCATGGTTGGGTTGGTGCCCTGCTGGGAGGAATAAGGTTATAGGACTGACTGCACACTAAACAACCACAATTCATAAGCAAATGGTCATATATAGCTAGCACTGGAAGTATTTACTATGTACTAGACATTGTGCTAAATCCTCCCCCATAACCCCACGAGGCAGGCACAACTGGAATCAACATTAGATAAATAAGAAAACAAACTGAGGCTGAGGGGGAGTGAAGGGACTGGCCCAGTCACCCTGTTGGAGAGGGGAACAGCTGGAGCCTCAGTCCAAGCAGCCAGAAAGAGACCTGTGCTCTATGCTACAATGGTGCACTGCCTTCCCCAAGTTCTTTTGCATTTCATTCATTTCCCTCTTCTGAAGGGAGAGAAAAAAAAAAAAAGAGTAGATATTATCACTGAAGGATCTGAGGTCTCTTGGCTCCAGTTGAGTGGCTTATAAATACATCACTGTGCCCGACAATGCATCTGGTTTCGTTCACTCTGCAGGGAGAAGCTCTAGGCTCAGGTAATGCACTTGCTTTTCAGTCACTCTCTAAAGTCTCATGTACTGGTCATCAGGTTTGAAGATGAAGACCAACATGCTGTCCAGCCTTTGAGGAGTGCGCAGTAACGGAACCAGACAGGCTTTAACGCAATGGAGGTGTTTTCAAGAAGTGCACAAAACAGGAATCCTGGAGCACAGACAGCTGGAATGAACCACCTAGGATGCAGGTGTCTCCTCACCAAAGGCTAACAAGCATGTGGAAAAGAGCAGGCACAGCCCTATCATTTCTACAGGAAACTACTCTAAATCCCCTGTAACTTGTATACACCACTTTCTGAGACCATTTTCATCAGAAGAAACCAAGAAGAGACCTACCCGGGTTGATGATTTCGTCATCCTCACTGAAAGTCACCCGTGAATTCTTTCTCTTCCTCTTTGGTCTCTGAATGTCCAGATTACCCTCCTCAATGGTGAGGGTAGAAATCCGCTTGTTGTGGGCAGTGTTGAACTCTGTCAGGTTCTAGGCCAGGGTTGACACAGTAAAGACAGGAGTCAGTACACAGGGCATTTGATGGAGAAAATAATACTAAATAAAGGGCAGGAAGGCATTAGGGGCTTACTTGGACCTCCCATGGCAGATGAGAATGTTCTGCACTTAGAGAAGACTCATATTGTTCTTAGACTGCTAATACTAAAGAGTTTCATTTGAAAGAAAGTGAAACATCCACACTGACTAGTGAGAGTGGTTTTCAAAAAAGGAGGTGAAGAGCCCTGACTGAGAATAGGCCATCATCGGTGCAAATGTGAATGCTCTTCATTTTATTTTTTTAAAGGAAGGCTATCATGTTTTCATGCTGAGAATTAAAATGTGTCTGGAAGGACTCCAAGAACTGTTTTAAAGTAACCAAACAGATGAAAAAGGACAACTGACTGTTCTTTTTCAGTAGTTGTCTCCTTCAAATTTTTTAAGGACACTGCCACTGTCTATTCAGCATTAATATTTTGTCACCCTCCTTCCTCCATCTGGCTCCAATTCTATTCATAAGCATCCATCCACCCATCCTGATGATTAGCCTGGCCTTAGCACTGCTGCCTGCCTCCTTCCTCGTCCCCTGGACTTACTCCAATCTGCAATGCAGTCTGAGTATTGAAACATCTTAGAACAAAGACCCAGAGAAGATGAAGCTAAGTGCTAGAACACTTGCGTAACATATGCAAGGCCCTGGGTTCAATCCCCAGTACCACAAACAAATAAACAAAACAACAAGAACAACAAAAACCTGGGGCTGGGGGACGGTGGCTCAGCAGTTACAGCGCTTGCCTAGCATGCATGAGGATGCAGATTCAAACCCCAGCACCACGTGCACAATGAAGTGTGGGAGCAATAAAAGTCACATGAAAAACAAAAAAAAAATTGATTCGTTCTCTCTCTCTCGCTGTCTCTCTCCCTCTTTAAAACAAAACAAAAAACAGAAAAGGAAACAGCCTGGAGGAGAAAAGGGCAAGAGTGACTGTCAGCAAGGTCCTTAGATAATCTAAGGACATTTCTTCAAAACAAAATGACTTCGAAATTATAAGATTTCTATTGTGCCAGGTATGGTGGCACATGCTTGTAATTCCAGCAGCTCAGGAGGCCAAGGCAGGAGGATCACAAGTTCAAAGCCAGCCTCATCAACGTAGTGAGGTCCTAAGCAACTTAGCAAGACCCTGTCTCAAAATAAAACATAAAAAGCAATAGGGATGTGGCTTAAGCACTTTTGGGTTTAATCCTTGGCACCAAAAAAACAAAACAAAACAAAAAAACCTTCTACTGTACTTTTCTTCCTGAAGACCAGGACATGCTTCTATTTGGTTTAGCTGAAGAGAAAAGTCAAACCAGTGCA
Organism: Aplodontia rufa; assembly: GCA_004027875.1. Lineage (NCBI taxonomy): Eukaryota > Metazoa > Chordata > Mammalia > Rodentia > Aplodontiidae > Aplodontia > Aplodontia rufa. Next base: position 53,565 of record PVKS010005550.1, on the reverse strand, counting down.
CTGACATATGTGAAGGACAATGGCCACATCACAAACTACTTGGGGCAGCCTCTAGAGAAGGAAAACTTGGACAGGGAATCAGTGTCAGAGCACATGCTTAGCATATACAAGACTCGGGTTCAATCTCAGTACCAAAACAACCATAACAAAAAACTTCAGCAATTGTGGATGGAGCAGTGGCTCAGTGGTTACGGTGCTTGCCTGGCATGAGTGAGGACCTGGGTTCAAACCCCAGCACCACATACACAACTAAGTGTTGGAGAACCAAAGGACAGATGAAAAACTAAATAAAAATCAATTCTTTCTCTCTGTCCCTCTTTAAAAAAAAAAAAAAAGCTTCTAGCAATCAAGAGCTGGGGTGTGGGCGATGTGGGGTAATTCTGGTTTAAGAACACATGCATATCATATTGTTACTTTATATGTATTTATGATTGTACAATAACTCCTTAATAAAAAAAATTTTACAACTTTATATTTTGTAAAATTCACAGCCTCAGGGCAACCAGGTACATATGAACAAAAACAGTCTAGTTCTATTCAGAAGACTATTGGGCTATTCAGACAGTACCACAAACGTAACATAAATGAATGAAAGTACCAGTTTTGCTAAGCCAGTGCTGTCCAACAACTTTCTGCAATGATGGAAAGAATAATCCCCAAGTATTTGAAGGAGAATGGTACCAGGACCCCCATGGATACCAAAATTTGCAGACACTTAAGTCCTTCAAAAAATTGCATATAAGTTATGCACATGCTCCTATATTTTAAATATAAATGTTATGTAAACAGTTATTATACTATATTGTTTAGGGACTAATGACAAGAAAGTATGTACATTTCTATATAGAAGCAATTTGCCCATACTGAACAACTCTGATCTGTTGTTGATTGAATCTAAAAATGCAGAACCTGCTGGTCTGGCACTATTCAATATGATATCCACTAGCTATATGTGACTTCTAAATATATGAAATGTGGTTAGAAGCTACTGCATTCATAGCTCTAAGCTTTCAGAGGGATAGAAAAATATAATTCCCAGTCTTGACTTCTAATAGCCAGTGGAGGAGCACAAGACCCCTAAGAGGATCTAGTGGCTGGAGCCCCAGTCACAACGGGCCACACCACATTGCCCAGGACTTGTTATTTGGAGTCAAGAAAACCTCCTGCTCATTGGCAAGCTACACAGAACAGCTACATACTCCAAAAAGCAGCATCCCAAAGGACAAAACAATGACATAAACATGGAATTACATCAAGTTCAGTTTCTTCTTCTGGAAGCCCCAACAGGCCCTTGAGTTCATCATCCTCTCCACTCATCTTTTCATCTCCTTTCACTGCTGATGGCAACGTCTGAGGCTTCTCACGCAGAGTGTATGCCCTTGTGGAAGCGCCAAATGATACTGTGGAATCGATGGGAATTTGTTGTGGCTTGTGAGGTTCCAACCGAATATGACCTAAGAAAGTGCCATGTGCTGGGAATAACCAAATCAGAAATGTAAGAGGAGAAACCAAAAACAGCCTGAGTTTTATAAAGAGCATCATCTTCAACTCTCTTATCAAATCAAGTCCTCCCAGAACATGTTTTGCTTTTTTATTTTATTAGTTTTTTTTTGAGAGGAGGACAGTGAGAGGAGAAAGAGATCAATTTTATTTAGTTTTTCATGTGGCTTTCATTGCTCTATCACTTGGTTGTGTACGTGGTGCTGGGGTTCGAACCTGTGTACTCATGCATGCCAGGCAAGCCCATAACTGCTGAGCCACTGCTCCACCCCTTTTATTAGTTTTTAAGTTATAAAAATGCCCACATACCAGATTATCGTCAGAGAACAAGGTTTTTTTGAAGAGAGAGAGAAAGAACCAATTTTATTTAGTTTTTCATGTGGCTTTCTTGCTGACACTTCCTTGTATATGTGGTGCTGGCACCCTTGCACATGCCAAATAAGCACCATATCCGCTGAGCCACAGCTCCAGCCCCAAGAACAAGCTTTTTAAAGTGAAAATGGCACTGAGTCTACTATATCCTCTGACATATGTTACAGCAAGAAGAAAAACTCTTCCACTAAGTCTTTAATCTCTTCCATTGATTTTTCTTTTTGTGAGATGGAGGCTTGCTGCCACCATCTTTGCCACCCAAGTGGCTATGATTCCAGGCATGCTCCCAGTTTCTTTAGTGGATTTTTCATACATCTTCAGATCTGATATTCCTCTATATAACAAACACCACTGCTGTTTTCTCCTGCCAGATAGGCTTGGCCCCATTCTGGGCCCAGCAGGAATGGCTTCAACCTGACAGGAGCCAGTCCCCCAAGGCATAAGACAGGCATTGCTGTGGTCTGCCCTCTCCAAGTCTAAGGAACATAAAAATTGCTGGCCTGGCTGGCAGTTTTGTTACGGACCAGAAAGAGGCCTGGCCTAAATAGCTGCACTGCTGATGTCCAAGCAAGCCATAATCCTACTGGAGATTCTGAATAGTTTTCCACGTCACCATTCTGCAAGTTATGAAATGCACAGAAAAGTTCCAGTGAGACAAGGCTCACCAAGTCCTTTGTATGAGCAGTCTGGAGATATATGTGAATCTGTGTGGGTTGTGAGTATGGTTAGAGAAGTCAAACACAATGAACCCTATAGGAGGTAGGACCCTTTACACTTCACATTGTATTTATACACAGGCAAAAAGAACAAACTTCAGGGTCCCACAAGATCAAGTCTTAATTGCGCCTCTGTGGCTTATCTGAGTGAAAGTTTAAAATTTTACTAGTTCAAATTAAAAACAGCCAGCAATGGTGGCCTGAGCCTATAATCCCAGTGGCTCTGGAGGCTAGAGGATTACAAGTTCAAAGCCAGCCTCAGCAACGTAGCCTGGCCCTAAACAACTTAGTAAGTCTCTGTCTCGAAATTAAAAATAAAGGGCCGGAGAGGTGGCTCAGAGGTTACAGCACTTGCCTGGCACATGAGAAGATGCAGGTTCATACCCTATCACCACATACACAACAAAGTGTCATAGACGAAAGCCACATGAGCTGGGGATGTGGCTCAGTTGATAAGTGCCCCTAGATCCAATCCCTGGTAGAAAGAAAAAAAAAAAAAAAGATGTAATTCACCGTCAAAGCAAAAAGTAGCTGAGGAGGATCAAAAGTGTGAGGACAGGGGCTGGAGTGGTGGCTCGGTGGTTACGGTGCTTACCTGACATGTGCAAGGATGCAGATTCAAACCCTAGTACCACGTACACAAGTGTTGGAGCAACAAAAGCCACAGGAAAAACTAAATAAAAAATTGAATCGAGTTCTCTTTCTCTCTCTGCCCCTCTCTTAAAAAAAAAAAAAGAATGAATAAATTAATTAATCTGGAAATGTATCTCAGTGGTAGAGTTCCCCTGGATTCAATCTCCAGAACGGGGAGGGGAAGAAAAAAAAAAAAAAAGCAAAATGGACTTGGGATAAAGAACCTATTATAAATAACTGAATTTTGCTCAAAATGAGTTTTTTTATTGTATTTGGTGGTACTGGGGATTGAACCCAGGGGTGCTTTACCACTGAGCTACATCTATATCCCTTTTTCAGAAATTTTGGAGACAGGTTCTCACTAAGTTGTTGAGGCTGGCCTCAAACTTGTGATCCTCCTGACTCAGCCTCCTTAGTATATCTATTTTTTAAAGATAGAAACAATTTTATTTTTATTTTTTTCATCTGGCCTTTGTTTCTATGACACTCAGTTGTTTATGTGCATGATGCTGGGCTTTGAACTTGGGTCCTCGCACGTGCCATGCAAGTACTCCAATTGCTGAGCCATACACCACTCCAGACCCAGCAAGTATTTTTTAAATGTCCTACATTATTCCTCTATTACATTAATGTAGCTAATCGGCTTCTGCTTAAATTGAACCACAATTTTATCATGGTTCCATAAACACTCGAATATCAATACTCCCTAGAGTTCCTGGGTGCCATTTTTATTCTCTATATGTACTCTGTGTGCCTCCCTTAGGACAATACTACACAAAGTCCTCTTCCCTCCCTAGATAGTCACCAATTACATCAGGAAAACAGAACCACTGAAATAGACAAGGACTGATTTGAAAACCAAACTTTTTTCCTGATGAACAATAAAACATGTTTTCCAAACTAAAAACCCAAAAGAGCACTTTCACACTTCCCACAGGGAATATGTAAAGTGGGAGAGATACTTACTACTGTTGAGATCTATCAGGAAAACTCTCTTCAGATGCTTGTGGTAGACCAAGGCAGCATGGACCCGAGAGCAAGACTGGTGGTCAATGGTAAAGTCACACAAATCAGGGTTTCTCCCAAATAAGTAATACTTCTTCTCATCAATAATGAGTTTCTAAATAAATATTAAATTTAATATTACTCAATCTTGTTACAACAGGGTTTACCAAAAACTCCAAATCAAATAAGTAAGGATCTGCTAAGGAGGAAAAAAATTCCCATTGTTTAGTTTTGATTTTTTTTTTTTTTTTGTAGTGGGGATTTAACCCAGGGGCAATTGACCACTAAGCTACATCCCTAACTCTTTTTATTTTTTATTTTGAGACAGGGTCTCAATAAGTTGCTTAGGGCCTCACTAAGTTGCTGAGGCTGGCCTTGAACTTGTGACCCTCCTTTCTCAGCACCCGGAGCTCTTGGGATTATAGGAGTGCATCACCACGCCTGTTTTTTTTTTTTTTCCTTCCTGAACAAATGATTTCAGAGTCTTTCCCACAGCAAGCTTCTAAGCAATCGTCAAGGTCTAATTAGTCATATAAGATACCAAATTGGGATAATTCTTCACATTTGGTACAAATAATTCCTAATGGTCAATACCTAGTATTTTCATTTCTGGGTGAAAGTAATTGTGATACATTATTTCACCTACTGATTCCTGGAAGATATTACTAAATCTGCTATTATAAAAATATCACATCAGTATCATGAATGAACTTCTTTCCTAAGGCACTGGAGTCATATCCAACTTCAGCAGAAGTTCCTTTGTTGCAAAACTGTTGGAGAACTGAAGTCAGGTAGGCTAATGAATAGGAAAATATGTCTCGTCCATTATTTATGTCCTTTCAAATAACTGACCATTACCATCTTTTCCTAGTCAAAAGGGGCAGATGACCTCAAGAATGCTTCATGCACAGATGCAGCTGCTCCTCAGTGTTCCCATTATTTCAACATAAAAAATAATTTACTCTTATTTTGGGGGGATGGATGCCAATTAATCTCCCTAAATATAGTGTTCAATTGTCTAGTGTTAGTATGAAAATAGCTTTTTTTTTCAGGGCTGAGGATCAACTCTGGGCCTTGGGTGTGCTAGGCAAGCGCTCTGGCACTGAGCTAAATCCCCAACCCCTGAAAATAGCTTTTTTAAAAAAATTTACTGTTGGGGCTGGAGCAGTGGCTCTGCAGTTATGGTACTCACCTTTTGTGCACAAGGACACATGTTCAAACCCCAGTACCACCTATACAACAAAGTGTCAGGGCAACAAAAGCCACATACAAAACTAAATAAAACTGATTCTCTCACTGTGCCCCCCTCCTTTTTTTTTTTTTTTTTTTTTAAAGAGAGGACAGTGAGAGAGAGAGACAGAGAGAATCAATTTTTATTGAGTTTTATTTTTTTCAAGTGACTTTCGTTGCTCTGATACTTGGTTGTGTACGTGTGTGCTGGGGTTTGAACCTGCGTACTCGCCCATGCTGGGCAAGCACTGTAACCGCCGAGCCACCATTCCAGCCCCTGTCCCACTATTTAAAAAAAAAAAAAAATGTTGTAGAAGGCCATAATACCATCATTTTATTCATTTATTGTTATGTGATGCTAAGGATCAAGCCCAGTGTCTTACACGTGCTAGACAAGCACTCTACCTCTGAACTACAACTCCAGCTTGAAAACAGCTTTTATTAATTCTACTAATGTTAAGAGGCCTGTCCCAAGAGATAATTTTATCAAGAATAACTATATTCTGTCTATTGGAAGTATTATTGGTTCATAATTTAGTGCAAACAGGAAATAACAAGTGCAAAGTATATCGATGAAGTAATAAGATTGCTTTTCAGAAAATATACATTCAAATGAAGATCATCACTTGATTAGAAAAGGAATGAGGTATATTCTAGTCATGCAGCCGTAGCCCTAAAGAATTTATGGAGGGCTGGAGCAGTGGCTTGGCAGTTACCACCTATACAACGGAAGTCTCAGAGCAACGAAGGCCACATGAAAAACTAAATGGAACTGTTTCTCTCTTCTCTCTCGCTGTCCCTCTCTTTAAAAAAAAAAAAAAAAGAATTTATGTCACTCCTTAGATAATGAAATTATATTAGACATCATTGTATGAGCCCCCAAATAAAACTTTACTGTCCCATTTTACTCTGGCCACAAAAAAAGTATTATATAACGTTAACTCTAAATGAGTATTTATTGTGTCCAAACGTGAAACTACCTCATGTGGCAAAGACTTCCCAGGTTTAGGGGAAGAGGGTATGAGAATTAACATTTACTGAAGGACTATTATTATTAGGCATTTCACACACTATCTAATTGCCTCAAAACAACTCTGTGAAGCAGCTATCACCTAGAGGACAGAGTCAGAGATGAAATTAGTCATCCAATGTGATTCTGTAGGTTAAGTAGCAAAGGTGGGGAGCTGGAGTGGTGGCTTCGTGGTTACAGCGCTTGGCTGGCATGTGAGAGTATGTGAGTTCAAACCCCAGCACCACATACACAACAAAATGTCCGAGGAATGAAGGTCACCTGAAAAACTAAATGGAAATTGCTTCTCTTTCTCTATGTCCCCTCTTAAAAAAAAAAAAAAAAAAAAAAAAGGGCAGCAAAGGTGGGATTTAAACTCAGGTCTGACCGACTGACAATCTAATATCCTAAACAATGTGCCATGGGTCTGGAACAGTTCTGAGAAGAGCTCCACAATGTTTTCAGCTGCTACTATGGCACTATCTAATGCCCCAATATAACAGCAGATAGGGAAATTTCACAAACCAGCAAGCTACTAGTAAAAAAGTGTGGGGTGCTCGATTTGATCTCCAGCACAAAAAAAAAGAGAAACTGAGGGTGGGGAGGAGAGAAGAGGCTGACACAGGGATGTTAACTTTTTGATAAACAAGGCCTTTTGGTGGAGTGGCTGGAGTGGTGTCTCAGGGGTTACAGTGCTTGCCAAGCATGCATGAGTTTGTGGGTTTGAACCCTAGCACCACATATACAACAAAGTGTAGGAGCGACGAAAGCCACGTGAAAAACTAAATAAAATTGAGTCTCTTTCTCTCTGTCCTTCTCTCTTAAAAAAAATAAAATAAAATAGGGGTTGGGGATTTAGCTCAGTGGCAGAGCACTTGCCTAGCACGCGCAAGGCCCCGAGTTTGGTCCTCAGCCCTGAAAAAAAAAAAGGGCTTATGGGTGTGTGCATGCATGTGTGTGTGGGATACGGGTCTGAATCCAGGGCCTCATGCATGTTAGCAAGTATTCTACCACTAAGCTTCACCTCCACAGCATTAAAAAAAAGTAGGAAGGTCAAGAACGAAAGATCATTCTTTGAGCTGAATTTAGCTTTATGAAAAACTCATCCCCTCATGTCTTCTTTTCATTTTGATACCAGGGATTGAACCCTGGGGCACTTAAGCACTAAGTCACTACCCTAGGCCATTTTTATTTCTTTTGAGATGGGGTCTCACTAAATTGCTAAGGTTGGCCTTGAACTTGCCTTCCTCCTGCCTCAGCCTTCTAGGCTGCCAGGAGTACAGGCATGGGTTGCCATCCCCAGCTACCCAACATCTTTTTATTTATTTATATATATATATATATACATATATGTTTTTGTTTTTTTTTTTAAAGAGAGAGGGACAGCCAGAGAGACAGAGAAAGGGAAGAACAACTTTATTTAGTTTTTCACATGGCCTTAGCTGCTCCAACACTTAGTTGTGTACGTGGTGCTGGGGTTTGAACCCGGGTCCTCATGCCTGCCAGGCAAGTGCCGAAACCACTGAGCCACCACTCCAGCCCCACGTCTTTATATTTTAATTCTGATCAGTAAGCCTTTGCCAGATTGGTGTAAACCAAACTGTCACAGAGGAAGGGTTCTAGGTAAATTCTTACAACAATTCTAGCAATCCACACCATTATTTGGGGTCTAGTAATCTAGTTTGACCACTGAAGAAAAACCTCATTCAGGTATGCTATATTTTATTTATTTTTAAATTATTTTGGTACTGGGGATTGAACCCAGGGTGCTCTACCACTGAGCAATATCCCCAGCAGCTCCCTTCCCACCATTATTTTTTTTTTTTTTTAAAGAGAGAGAGAGGAAGAGAGAAAGAGAAAACATTATTATTATTTTTTTAATCTGGCTTTTGTTTTTCTGACAGTTGTGTACGTGGTGCTGGGGTTTGAATCCAGGTCCTCGTGCCTGCCAGGCAAGTGCTCTAAACGCTGAGCCACCGCTCCAGCAAAACCTGCCCCCTCTTTATTTTGAGACAAGGTCTTGCTAAATTGTTTAGGATGGCATCGAACTTGTGATCCTCCTGCCTCAGTCTCCCAGGCTGCTGGGATTATAGATGTGTGGCCTGTGCCTGGCATCTTTTCCTTTAAATACAAGTCTCATTAAGTTCCACTTCACATTTCACACTAACTCCTCCTATAATCCCTGAGAAAAGACTATACAAAGCTTCAGAGTCAAGTAGGCACAAGACTAGGAATCGAGAAGTTGTATTTATTCCTGGCTAAGTCCTTCAACTCAGTGAGCTACTGTTCTCCTCTATGTCTTTAGTGTCATCATACCTCTTATAAAGAGACTCTCATAGTAACAACTGCTGAACATTTATGTCACATGTTGTGCTTTAAGTTTTATGTTGTTACTTCAAGTGAAGATAAATATCTTATAAGGTGGGCAGATACCATGTTTCCTATATTTATAAATAACAAAACTGAGGCATAAAGAAATTAACATACTCAACTTCACACAGCCCACACATTTGTGGGCTGGGTTGAAAATTCCAGATTTCTCTGACTTGAGTATCTAGGCTCTTTTAACCACTCTATTTTCCTCATTTCACTTACATCAAAAGATGTATTATATGTCCAGGAATATTTTAAGGAGTAAGTGTTATGGGTCACACACTTAATTTTTCTTTAAATAACCACTTACCCAGTTTCTTTCAAGCTTAGCTTGAAGGTTGGATGAGCTCAACCTAGCTTGGACATGTGGGTCACTTCTGGGAAACCCATTTCCAGCAGTGGCCATCTACTGCTGGTAGTGCTCACTCCAGGTCCATACTACATAGAGCACCAAGACTTAACAACAGGTTGATATTTCAATTAGACAGTCACCTGTGTGTCTGTTTTGGCCTAAGTTTTAAGACTTGGATTAAAAAACAATAACAACAAAAAGAAAAAAAAGAAAAAGAAAAACCACCCATTGATTTAGAATTAAGAGTTCTGAATTTTCAATATCTTTTCTCTAGGTAACATTTATTCAGGCTGAATCTCAATGTATTTTTCATTCTTATCAATATGCACACAGGTTATGTTCTCACAAACTTAAACAGTGTTCACAGTAGGTCACAAGGAATATGTAAGACCACCAGCTCTTGAGTTCTGATGTATCAATAACTAAATTTCTATGATTCTAGAGTACCAAAGATACCAGAGATTGAGGGATTTATTTGAAGCAAAAAGGGGCCCTAAATTAAATGTACAAATTAACTATTAAAGATATCCCAATTACAGAAATATTTAAACATATGGAATCTTAATGGAAAATACAGTTTCTTAAAAGAAACATGTTAACAAGTAAATGAAATAATAAATTAGTTTTTCAATAGTCACTGAGTCCATAACTCCTTGACCAGCTATGACCCATACCACTATCCAGTTGTGCCTTTGAGTTATAACTCAGAGTGTATCTTTACACACTGGGCTTAAAAGACTCATGGCTTTGTTTTAATATTGCACTTCTTCAACCCAGCTATCACAGCACATCACAAGCCTCTGACACAAGGCTAGGATATAGATAGCTTGGTTAGTATCAAGTGCTGATAAAAGTCTAAATCCTTAAAAATAAACACATCTGGGCTGGGAATGTAGCTCAGTGGCAGGATACTTGCTTAGTACGAGTGAGACCCTGGGGTTTGCTCCCCAACAGGGCAAAACACACACTTTTCATGCCTGTTCCTGTCAAGAACAATACAGAGATATCTAAAGATTGCAACTTGACAACTGTGTGAACTCAGTACACTTAAAAGCACTCAAAGACAAAGAACATTATCAGCAAATGGAAACCAGTAACCTAAGCTACAGTGCTTTGAAAATATAAATTATTTCACAAAAGGATATGATGCTATCATTAAGGCTAGGCGTCCTTGTCTGTTTCTTCCTGTTGCAAACTAAAGCTTTACTAAATCCTTGTAACAAAATAGATTTTTATATACCTTAAAGTTTCACGTTATTTTATTAAGCAACAGACACATTTTGTATCTGTGGAACTTTCTATGGTAAAAGAGGTTTTACAGATATTTTGTTAAAATAATTCCTTCAATAATCTTTGATATTTTGAATCTTTAAGATTAAAAACCAAGGGTTTGGGGATTTAGCTCAGTGGCAGAGTGCTTGCCTAGCACGCGCAAGGCCCTGAGTTCAGTCCTCAGCCCTAAAAAAAAAAAAAAAAAAAAAAAAAAAGATTAAAAAACAAAACAAAACCCATGACCAAAGGGCTCTAAGTGACTGGCTGAGAACAAAATGAATTAATAAGAGAATTCATCATAACTCATAGATGCTTTCATATTTTGTGAAATATCTGGTTATCACTACAACATTCTGAAAGTGACAATACATTTATACAGCATCCTTCAGAAGACACCATTAGCTTTTCAAGCTAGCAATCATGGAATTACAATGCTTTTATTCTACACATCAAAGCAAAACAACCAAACTCAATAATTGGGTCTTGAATCTAAATTCTAGCTGAGCAACCAGTAGGCTTAATCTCCACTTCTTTGTAAATAAATACAATATGGATTTCAAAAGAACCTACACAATCTAAAAGCTAATCAAAACTTGTGTTCTCTTAAAAATCTATGTGATATTCACTGAATAATTTAAGGACAGAAGCATTGCTTGTTTTGCCCTCTGTTGTAGCCTCTTTTGCTGAGCTCAGTGACAAGCACATAGTAAACAATTAATATTTTGAGCTGGGTGCAGTGGTGCACACCTGTAATCCCAGTGGCTCAGGAGGCTGAGGAGGGAAGATCCAAGTTCAAAGCCAGCCTCAGCAACTTAGTGTGGCTCTGAGTAGCTTCACAAGACCCTGTCTCAAAATAAAATATAAAAAAGGGTTAGGGATGTGGCTCAGTGGTTAAGCACCCCTGGGTTCAATCTCTGGTACATAAATAAATAAACGTTTTGAATGAATGTGTTTTGCTATCATTCCATTCTGTTTTTTTGAGCAAGTAGCTTAGTTTTCTATACATCTTTGAAGGTGTTAAGCCTGAATCTCAAAAGCAACTCAAACGTTAAGCCCCATCTACAGCGTTTACTTTCTTCTTCAATCATCACAAACCTTGTGCCTTCCACACAATTTCATGTACTCAGAAGGAATTCACCAAGTTAGGGCTTCCAGTTTGATTGGGGCCCATAGGCCCATGTCCTATTAAAACTTTTCATTTGGAAGGTGAGAGAAGTCACAAAAAACTGAGTGCCTGTGGGAAATATGAGTTTTGTCAATATGTTATATTGTCACGATTTTTTTTTTTAAGAGAGAGAGATAAAGAGAGAATCAATTTTATTTAATTTTTCATCTGGCCTTTGTTTCTCCAACACTTAGTTGTGTATGTGGTGCTGGGGTTTGAACCCAGGTCCTCACGCCTGCCAAGCAAGCGCTCCAACCTCTGAGCCACCGCCCCAGCCCCCTTGTCATGAGCTTTTAATAGAAAAAAAATTCTGGATGAACGAAAGTAGCATTGCTGGAAAACAAAGCACAGGAGAGGGGGTGGAACAGTGAGTCACTCGCAAAAATCTTCAGAATGGGGGGAAAAAGGGAAGACATATATTTTCATACCTCAATTAGTTTGTCTCCTTTGACTACATCCAGATGTAAACCAGGTGGGGGTTTACCTGCCCTGAAAAAAAAGGGGAAAAGGCATTTTCAGGATGTATTCATAAATGTTATTTACAATCACTGTTCCATTCAACACTGCAGTTCTCTTACCAGCCTATAATTAGTTCATGCTGAGGCATAAATGTCATCTACTTCACTGTTACAGCTCCTTTCTACATTTGACACTTATTTCCCAAGTGATTCAATTGCTCTAAAACAGATTTTAGTGGCTCTGTATTTAGAGCAGCACCAAAGAAACTTGTATTTTAACACTGGATATTCACTTCAGAGATAAAGCAGCACAGAGAGTGAAAGTACTATACCTGGAGTTTGAATCTTAAGATTTGCTACTACCTACTGCCCCAATACACAAAGGTAGAATGAAATAGTTGCTGTTTAGGGCTGGTCAAGATTAGTCATAATTAGGGAACTAGGACAATACAGAATTGTGCCCACGAAAGTAGGCACCAAATGAATACAAGAGGTATGCTATCCTTGAACAAGTCTTTCTACAACAGTAAACATCTCTACACACCACCATACCACTCAAAGGGGATACACATATGTCAAAGGATCTAACACATAACATAAGAACAGATGAAAGGACAGGGGATCTGAAAGAGTCTTTTCTATGTTCACATTTGAAATCAATGCAGCCAGAGATCTAAATGGGCATAGAATTTGTAGACAGAAGCAACTGGATGTTACAGAAGTGTAAATGAATCCATAAAATACCCACACATTCACTTGCTTCCTGGATTTGCTCATTTAATGTTTAAAGAACAATCTTGCCAGAGCTCCTACATTTGAACATGAAAAATGTATCCTATCTGAAACAGAAGGTGCAACATAATCATGTCACAGTCCTACCCATTCCCTCCATGGCAGTGGCTCAAAGGAGAGTACACTGGACTAAAGCCTATTTTGACCAGGAAACAGGGAAAGGAAGCTACATCCAAAACATACTTTCTTAAGTCCTACTATACGCCTGACTCATGCCTAAGAGCTGAGAATACAAAGATGCATTAGTCTTTGCCCTTGAAGATCTCAATATAACGAGACGCACAGAGGGGTAACACGTTAACAATACACGGCGATGAGCTACGGCAGAGAAAGCTCTACCTGGGAAGCATCTCCTTGCAAGGTAATTCTTATTCATTCATCTTGAACCCTACTCAAAAGACTGCTATTCTTACAAACTTCCCAAGGGATGAAAAGCATTCATCTCAACAATTACCGACGCCTTTTGTACCGGGCTGCGTGAGGGCCACCGAGAACATCGGAATAGGTCAGCGCCATCCTTGCCCTCAGGAAGCTCCCAGTCCGCGGGAGACACACAAGTGCCGCACGCGGGATGCAGCAACGACAGAGGGATGCAGGGCTCCGAGGCCGGGTTGGGGTCTGGAGCCGGCTCGTGCGCGCTGGACGTACAGGAGGGGTCAGGTACAGCGCTCCGCAGAGCACCAGGCGCTCAGTGAGGAGTTGGGGGTAAGTTCGGGGCCAAGGCCCCAACGCGCACCAGTGAGCGCCTCAACGCCCAAAGGACTGCCCACGTGAGCGCCTTCGGGTCCCCAACCCCAGGTTTCCTCAGTTCTAGGGCCCGGGCTCCAGGTTCCCGGTTCCTCCACACGTCGCCCGGCCCCTCACAGCGGACACTTTTTCCTTAACCATTCCAGGGTCATCGAGCCGTTAGGTTCGCCGCTCAAAAAAACTGGCCTCCCTTCCAGCCCAGGCTCGCCGGGGCCGGTCCACTCCAGCTCCAGCCGCCCCGCCACTCACCAGGTCGGGCAGTCGAACAGCGGGAGGCTGGAGCCGGAGTTCGCGGCTGCCGCCATCTTGCGTCTCCCCCTCCCATTTGGCGGGCCCGAAGCACGCCGGGAAACTGGAAGACTGGGAGGAAAGAGGCGGCTTCCCAGCAGCCTCCGCGCCCGCGCGCGCGCACGCACGCACGCACGCGGGGTGGTGCTTCTAGTGGGGACTAAGCTGATTTAGAGTTCGTCTTAGAATTGGCCTCTAGAAGTCTGTGGGTTAGTTCTCCTTAGCCCGAAGGTTCAGAGGAAAAGGGCTTGAAGGGAGGAGTCTCCACTCCCCCTGCGTCCTCCAGCAAACTCTATTGAGCTGCATAATCTTGCGACTACATGGGTCCCCAGGGCTTGCCCTCAATCTAGAGAAAAGCTGTAGGCAAAATTCAGAGCAGAGTGCCCATTCATTGTTTCTCCTCTTCCGGTCCTTCTCCGCAAAGCTGCACCCTACTCACTTACCCTGTGTGTGGGCCGTGAGGGCTTCTGTAGATTACCTGGGATTTTGCATTGGGGGTGTACTCTTTTTATGAAAACTGCACAAGCTGGAGCAGAGCCGTCGGAAGGCAGGCTGCCACATCTTCACCGTGCAAGGCCAAATGGTTAATCAAGTTGTGGCCCTTGGGGATTTTTTTTCTTTTGGTTATAATGACTATATTAGTGCAAGGAAGCATTAGGATTGCAGTCTTGCCCTAGGCCACCAGCTGGTTGAAGGAGACCATCAGCAAGACCTTGGTTGTAATAGCTTTGAGTAAGTACTTACCTGGGCAAATATGTATTTTATATGGATCATTATTTAATCCTCACAATTTGTTGTTGTTTTTTGTCCTGGGGATTTTATCATTGAGCTACACCCTCCCCTCCCCTGCCCTTTTATTTGCGGGGGGGGGGGGGAGGTCTTGCAAAATTGTTTAGGGCCTCACTAAATTGCTGAGGCTAGCTTGGGATCCTCCTGCCACAGCCTCCAGAGTTGCTGGGATTACAGGCATTTGCCACTACGCCCGGCAACACAACACACTTAAAATGGGAATTAGTATGATTCCTGCGTCTATAAGATACCAAGTGCTCATTAATCACTACCATCTCTCACGCTCTTATTTTGGTACCATCATGTTTTTTGATATGCAGCTGATGCCTCTTTTTCACTTTTGTGGGAAATTGGAGAATTATCTAACCTGCAGGGTTGTTGTTTTTTTTTTTTTAATTTTAAAGAAACTAATTTCTTCATTATCATTCACCCAGAAATAGGCATTGCTCAACAAGCTGCAAATCGCCTTTGTATAATGGAAGTTCTTTGATTCCCTGCTACTGGTACTGTAGATCTTAAATAGAAAAACAGCCTATTCCAAAGGTTTTGCCCTTACTGAAGTCTCCAGTACTCAAGGTTTAACTGCAATATAACAATAACTTGAATTTCAAACCTATCAACTCCTACATAGGTTGAAGAAAAATCACTTTTTCCTCTGGCCTTCGAAGCACAATAAACTCATCCAGTAAGGACAGCAGATAATCAGATCACTTATCAAATGGCCCATTAATCCATTTTTGTCCCAGCGTTCCACATGTGGAACACCTATAAAAATTTTAGTAACAAATATGCCACTTACGGTAACTTTGAAATAATTGTTATTGGAGATCTATGCTTTTGAAAAAATAGAATGATTAGTGTTTGAAAAATATATATGAAAAAATATCTAAAGGATATATAAGCTCTAGATTATGATTTCCAACCTATGGGACACTTTAAAGCATGTGTTTTTGAAATGCATATGTTGTTGAAATGTTCACATAATTAAAAATTTGGGAATTAGGAGCTGGAGCAGTGGCTCAGTGGTTAAGGTGCTTGCCTTGGAAGCGCAAAGACACGAGTTCAAACCTCAGCACCACGTACACAGTGAAGTGTCAAATGAAAGCCAAATGAAAAACTAAATAAAATTGATTCTCTAATTGTCCCTCTTTCTTAAAAAAAAAAAAACAACCAATAAGTATTAAAAAAAACTTGGGGGGCTGGAGCAGTGGCCAGGTGGTTACAGGCTTGCCTCGCATGCGCGAGTACACGAGTTCAAACCCCAGCACCAAGTACACAACAATGTCTAGGAGCAATGAAAGTCACATGAAAAACTAAATAAAAATTGTTTCCTCTTCTCTCTCTCTTACTGTTCCTCTCTCATTTAAAAAAAAAACTTGGAAACTAATGGGTTCATATCCTCTTTTCCAATCTGGTGATTCCAAAGATCAGACACATAGGAAAAATCCTAATTCTAAACTTGATTTCAAAGGAACGATAATACTATGGTTCCCTCCTTTGAGCACAAGGATTTTTTTTTTTTTTTTAGAAAGAATGAAAAAGTCTCAAAAGTATCTACCGCAATTATGTGGGCCTTTGAGGTTCATGCCTTTCAAGCTTGAGGTGGTGTTGAAGCCATTTCTAGCTACTGATGACCTGACACAATCTAAGGTCAACCTTTCCTATTTCTTAGCTTCTGGGTGTGGTCCTTCCAGTATAATCCATATAGCCGAGAACCTTAAAAGTTAAACTCTTACCCTTATAATTCTTTACTCCTTGGCCATGTTCTCCGTTCCCAGCACAGTTGATATTCACACTGGCCTCTGATGTAGTGGCACCTTACATTTACCCAGCTGCAAAATGCTCTTTGTTTGGGCGCCAATGATGTCAGTATAGACCAGCAAACTGGAGGACAGCATGTAGGCCTTTAACCTTTTAAAAATATAGACTGCTGGACTAGCTGCCTTTGGATTTTGGTATTTCAACAAAGGGTGGCTAATTTCTTAAGACTTTGATTTCCTTAGAATAGAATCTGAAGACATTAGAAACGTGTCAAAAAACCTTAAAACAAGGGCTGGAGCGGTGGCTCTGTGGTTACAGCACTTGCCTGGCATGCGCAAGTACACAACAAAGTGTCATGTGAAAAACTAAATAAAAATTGCTTCTCTCTCTCACTGTCCCCTCTTTCTTTAAAAAACAAAAACAAAAAAAAAACCCTTAAAGCAGGGTTGGAGTGGTGGCTTAAGTGTTACAGTGCTTGCCTGGCATGAGTGAGTTTGAACCCCAGCACCACGTACACAATGATGAAGTGTCAGAGCAACAAAAGTCAAACTAAATAAAACATTGATTCTCTCTCTCACTGTCCTTCTCTCTCTTAAAAAAAAAAACCTTAAGACATCTGATATTTATGAATGATACAAACAATGAAAAATTGTGTTTATAGATAATATAAGCGAGGAAACTTCATTTAGCAGGATGGCAAATGAAAAGAATTGCCCAAAGTGCTGACAGAAGAAAGGATGTTCATGAAAAGCTGGGAGAAATTGTCATTTCTTTAGATTTTCAGGGAAAGCTTCATGGAAGAGGTGGCAAGCAGGACATCTCGTATCAGCGCTGCATGGACACAGTGTATAGTGTCTAAAGGTGTGGTTTTGAAGTCTGAGTGCTTGAGATCATATTCTGGCTCCATCTCACATAAGCTGTGTGACCATGGGCAGATAACTTACTATACCACAGCTTCCTGAGCCATTAAAAAGGGAGACAAGGAAAACACATCTCCCATGGCTTTATGGGTATAAGTTAAGAAATGGAGACCACTTAGCATAGTAGCTTGCTGATAGTAAGGGTTAAAATATCCCACAATTGACCATTCACATTCAGACCACTCCTCAAGCCTTTTAATTTCTAAATTAGACTGCCATTCCTGCCTCAGTTCTTTCATTGTAAAATGATGAGGCTACATGGGACTTTACAGATGTCAAGGGCCAGAAAAAAAAAATTACAGGGGTGTCATTTTTTATTTTGCCGATTAGGAGAGTTAAGAAAATGAAGACTGACACCTAACATAACTACATTTTTTGTAGGGGGAGGGGACTGGATCGAATCCAGAGGTGCTTAACCACTGAGTAACATCTCCAGCCCTTTTTATTTTGAGACAGGGCCTCATGAAGTTGCTGAGGCTGGCACAGAACTTGAGATCCTCCTGCCTCAGCCTCCCCAGCTATTGGGATTACAGGTGTGCACCACTACACCTGACTACCACGATTTCATTTTAACATTAAAATATTCTAGGGGCTGGAGCAACTCACTAGTTGGAGTGTTTGCTTGCCATGTGTGAGGACCCGGGTTTGACCCTTAGCACCACATATATAAAACTGATTCTCTCGCTCTCTTAAAAAAGAACATTGTGTGTGTAGGTGGTAGTAGGGATTGAAACTGGGGCTTGGCACATTTTTTTTTTTTTTAAAGGGCTGAGGACCAAACTCCGGGCCTTGCACATGCTAGGCAAGCGCTCTGCCACTGAGCTAAATCCCCAACCCCAGCCTTGCACATATTATACATACATTTTACCACTGAGCTACATACCCAGCCCTAAAATAGCATTTTTTTTAAGAGAGAGGGACAGTGAGAGAGACAGAGAAAGAGAGAAACAACTTTATTTAATTTTTCACATGGCTTTAGTTGCTCCAACACTTAGTTGTGTATGTGGTGCTGGGGTTTGAACCCAGGTCCTCGTGCTTGCCAGGCAAGCGCCGAAACCACTGAGCCACCGCTCCAGCCCCGAGAAAATCAGTTTTATTTAGTTTTTCATGTGGCTTTCACTGCTCCAAGACTTTGTTGCGTACGTGGTGCTGGGGTTAGATCTTGTGTACTCACGCTGGTCGGGCAGGCACCGTAACTGCTGAGCTGCCGTTCCAGCCCTAGAATAGCCTTTTTAAAAAGTTGGAAGGGGGCTGGAGCAGTGGCTCAGCAGTATCAAGCTTGCCTGGCATGCACAAGGACCTGAGTTCAAACCCCAGCACAAACACATGCACAACTAAGTGTTGGAGCAATGGAAACCAGATTAAAAACTAAAATTGATTGTTTCTCTCTCCCTCTTAAAAAAAAAAAAGTTGGAAGGGAGCTAGGCACGGTGGCACACACCTATAATCCCAGTGACTAAGGTGGCTAAGGCAGAAGGATCATAAGTTCAAAGCCAGCTTTGGCAACTTAGCAAGGCTCTGTCTCAAAATAAAATATAAAAAATGCTGGGGATGTGGCTCAGGTTGAGCGCTCCTGGGTTCAATCCCCAGGACCAAAAACAGAATAATATTAATAAAAAAAAAGATGGAAGGGGATAGGGATGTCGCTTAGTGGTAGAATATTTGTCTAGCATGTTTGAGGACCCAGATTTGATCTCCAGCATCACAAAGCAAAAAAGCCCACCACATCATTTTTTTCTCATTTTTCTGTGGAAAAATGGAGAAAACTGTATTATTTCAAATTTATTTTTTAAATATTGGACTATCAATATAGCTCAATGGTAGAATACTTGTGTAGTGTGCAGGAAACCTTGGGTTCAACACCACACACATGCAAAAAATTAAGTGTTATATTGTGAATAAAATTTCATTTTGGTGAAATATTAAAATGAACAACTCAAATGGTCTAAAAGTAGATCTTTCAAACTACATCCTGGTTAAATGGAGATTCTAAAGTAGTTTTATTTTGTGGGGCTGGAAAGTAAAACTGAAGCTTAGGGATACATCCTCAAGCTTGGAAAAAAGCAGGTGATTCCTAGCGCTGTGGGACAGGATGGACTGACACGTGAGTGAAGGTCTGGTCTGCACCTTGTGACCAAAAGCAAAAGTTTCATTCTGATGCCTGAGGAGAGTCTCTGAATAGAAAGAAAAACTGAATGGAGGAGACTCAGAGGGTTTGGCTTTGCGTAGACTGAATGGCAGTTTCATTTTGATGTTTTTGCCCAATGGTACAAGTCAGTGTAAGTTTGTGCACTGCAATGGGCAAATGCTCCCATCCCCAACCCTTACAAAAATCACACACACACACACAAACACACACACATCTGCTCTGGGAGCATCAGTCTATCATTTAGCAAGTTCTTGTTCAAAAACATTCCCAGATGAAGTGGCCAGAATGACATTTCTACTTTACCCTATATAGTACAACAGTTTTTAATTCATTTAAAGAGAGAATGTGGGGCTAGAGCAGTGTTCAGTGCCAAGGTCATGGGTTTGAACCCCAGCACCATGTACACGATGAAGTGTCAGAGCAACGAAAACCACATGAAAAACTAAATTGATTCTGTCCCTTTCTCTTTAAAAAAATAAATAGAGAATGCTAGACAGTACACAGTACTCCTAGAACATTTCTATAAAAGAAGGTAGGGGATGAAAAAAGGAAAGCAGCAGAAAGACAAACATATGATTTGTATGTTCATATTAAACTCGTCATGTTTAGTTACAATTTTATAGCTAGGAAGAGCTACTGAGAGAATCTGGGGATTATGGATTAAATGACTTGTCTAAGTTAATAGCAGAGCTAAGATTCTACAGGTCTTCTGCAACCCAGTCTACTTTTTTATCTCCAAACCCATGATTCTCACCATGACCACACCTAAAAATTACCTGGTGCTTTAAAAAATTCCTATGCTCCAGCTAGACTGATGGAATTAGAATCTTGGGATGGGGAGGCCAAGGTATTAGTATGTTTTTTAAGTTTCTAATTTGAAGTCACAGTTAAGTACCAGTGTCTTGGGGCTGGTGGCTCAGCAGTTACAGGGCTTGCCTGACAAGCGTGAGGACACAGGTTCAAACCCCAGCACCATGTAAACAAGCAGTGTTGGGAGCAATGAAAGCCACATAGGAAACTAAATAGAATTAATTCTCCTTTTCACTGTCCCTCTCTTGAAAGAAAAAAAGAAAGACAGACAGACTGTCCTAGTGGCTATAGCAGTAGCTCAGCAGTTACCACACTTGACCTGAAAGTGCAGGGTTTGTACTGTAGCACCATGTACACAACAAAGTATCGAAGTGTCAGAGCAATGAAAGCCAAATGAAAAAAACTAAATAAAATTGATTCTCTCTCTCACTCAAAAAAAAAGAACCACTGTCCTAGATCATGATGGGCCCAAAGAAAATCAAGATAAAGAACAGGAAGACTCTGTGAATAGGTTTATTAGGACCATCTAGCAGAACCTCCTTGGCAACTGCCACAAATTCCAGGCCAAGTTCATATATGCTCACTGTGATCATCACAGAACCACCCCTGAATATTAAATATTAAAGAAAAGAACTATGGTTACTTTATTTCACCTAAATTCAACCAGTTTCTCAAAATCAATACTTTTGTTCTTTTCTGGAATGTTACCAATGATATATCCAAGTCCAAATGTAATTTGGAGCAGAAAGATAGTGACCAGAACCAGGGACATATCTTGGGCCACTGTGCCGCCCCACCAGCTCTGTCCTCTTTCAACACATATGCCACTCTCCTGCTAACCCTCACCAGGTCTCCAGTCTTGCAAATCTCAGTTTTTCTCACCATAGCACTTTAATACCTACCTCATTAGGAAGTTAACATATAAAAACTTAACTACAAAAGGCTTTCAAATGTTTATTCATATTAAGTAGGTAGAATGGTGCAAAAGTGCAAAGAAACTTATGCATTTGGGCTCTTGTTTCCCCGCTGTTCACATTAATTTAGTACAAGAAAATAAGTAACATTAAAAGCAATGGAAGAAATGAATATAAATATATATAAAGTAGCCAAATTTTGTAATTCACTAAAGGATGAACCAAATTGTTGGCCCTGTTCACATTTATGTGACAGCCTAAACAAATGTTCCCATTAAACTGTCTTAAGCCTGTGAAAAAGGGAAGTGGCCAACATTTATATTACAAGACAGCAATCTTTTATTGAAACTTTTTTTTTGTCTAAAACTATGCATGGAGAAATTAACCTCTTATTAAATTAGGATGAGTTGAACATCAGTATTCCAAACCAGTATTATTTACAAAAATGAACCTTTTCTTTGCTTTATCACCAGGTTCACTGGACTGTTTTAAACCCAACTTCAGTTTAACTTTTAAAATCTTCCTGCCATCAAATGCCTAGAAACTCTTACAGGGTTAGGGCAGCCTTTTGACAGCAAATTCATCATTCACCAGGAATGTAAAGCCACAAGTGAACAATAACAACAGAAAGATTAAATCATTCCAAACGATTCCTATTTGCTTTCCAAAAGCATGCTATGTCTAATTCTCCCTTTCTTTGCAGACAGGTGGGAGAAGGACCCATAGAGTATAGTAATGTTGATTAAATTAACCTCTTTGAAAAGGGAGCAAGACGGCTTAGTGTATATGAGGATAAACTGCTATGTAAGACACTAGCTTAAGATAAAGCAAACTTTAAACCCAGATTATAACACATATAGAGCAACTGACCAGTTCAAATAGACTACTTCTCATCTTTTTTCTCATTTAATTTAAATCACAGGTGTAATTTTTTTACTTTCCAATTAAATATAGTGCCAAAATCTTGCAAAACAGAGAATAGATTTCTTAGAAATTCAAATTAAAATATTAAATAATAAAAATTGCTGGCATATTGTACAATTTCTGACAGACTCCAATATGCTGGGTGCCAGAAAGCAATTCATCTCAGTTGCTAGTAAAAAGATAAATTTTATATACACATAAAAAGACAATGTTATGAGACTGTAGTGTCACCTGTCAAAAAGAATATGTAGAATGGAATCTTCAGTAAACACCTAGAACAAAGGGCACTCAGAATACAAGAGAAAGTAAAATCCATATAAGTTAATTCCTAATTTGAGAAATCAATAAAATGTATACATAAATTGATAAATACTGTCTCCACAGGTCACTAATTCCAAGGACTAGTTAGTAGTTAGTATCTAACTAAATTATTACAGGACATTCTGGTGTATGCTCGCTTCTTGTGATCAGTTTGTTCTGGCAAGACTCCAACAAGCTCTTGCCCTTGAAAACAACTCAGCAGGAGAGGGCTCTCAGGCAGCCACACTTCATTTAGAAACTTGCCAGATAATCAGTGCCAAGACTCCAATAATCACTGACAGGACAAGTACCAGGATACACATCTTCTTGCGAGACTTTTTCTGGGGGAAAAATATGCAAAGAAGATACTCATGAAACAAGTAAATTTTTTTATATCTAAGACTCCAAGAGTACTTCGTAAATCTGCCTCCTTGTAATTTAAAATTAACTCTATCCATGCACAAACATGAAGAGACCTTTGCAAAAATCTCTACAGTTACCAGTACTAATTAGTACAAATTGTAATTATTTCTAATTTCAGTTTTGCAAGAGAGATATACCTCTGCTGCAAGGCATAATTTGCAGCAAGTTATTTGTACATATGTATTTTAGTAACAGTTTTATACCCATTATAGAATGTCATATTCATTGTAAAAAAAAAAAAAAAAAGGAAAAAATCACCCACTGATAAAACTATTGCCTGTATTTTTTTCTGATCTCTTTCTATGCAATACAGTTGTCTAAATATAATTGGGATCATACTGTATGATGTTTGATATTTTTCTCATTTAATTTTTTTTTTTAAGAGAGAGAGAATCAATTTTTATTTAATTTTTCACATGGCTTTTGTTGCTCTGACACTTAGTTGTGTACGTGGGTGCTGGGGTTTGAACCCGTGTACTTGCACGTGCCGGGCAAGTGCTGTAACCTCCGAACCACCACTCCAGCCCTTTATTTAGTTTTTCATGTGGTTTTCATTGCTCCAACACTTTGCTGTGTATGTGGTGCTGGGGTACGAACTCACATCCTTGTGCACACCAGGCAAGCACCTTAACCGCTGAGCCACCACTCCAGCCCCCACACTTAATGTTTAACATCAACATTTTTGTTATTATAAATTCTTTACAAACATCTCTTAATTTCCACATCATATAACATCCAGTGGATATATGTAATTTAATTTTTTTAATTGTTGGATACAAAAGTTATCACCTAGTCTTTAAAGGAAGTACTAATGGGGCTGGAGCGGTGGCTCAGCGGTTTCGGCGCTTACCTGGCAAGCACGAGGACCGGGTTGAAACCCCAGCACCACATACACAACTAAGTGTTGGAGCAACTAAGGCCATGTGAAAAACTAAATAAAGTTGTTTCTCTCTTTAAAAAAAAAAATAAATAAATAAATAAATAAATAAAGGAAGTACTAATAATATATTCAAAATTTCCATAACAGCATTCCCATGTAAAATATGGCAAATGACTGAAATGGTATTTATTTTTAAATTGAGCAGAAATAAGAAGGGCCTCATTCACAATATTTGTACACTAAAATAAAGACCCAAAAAAGTCAAACCAGTTTCAACTAATATGTGAAGAATTTCACTTTACAAGTATAGCTTCATAATGATCAAGTCTTATTTATTCATATGTGAGTGGCTGTCATAGTTGATTCTGTGTCCATCCTTTGTGGCAACAGTCAACACACAGTATCGATGAAGCCCTAATTTACCTGTAACTCTTACTATCATAATTGAAACATATTTCAGCTGTGTAGATATAAGAATAGTCTTATTCTAGGTTCAGATATCATGCTAGCTTATGGGGTCTGCTTTTTTACAAGTTTATTCAAGATTTGATAATTTTTTTAGATCTCTCTGCGAAGAGAAATACTAAAAACAGAACTGGCACTACAATTGTAACTACTTGCCTCCAGCTTAAGCCTATAGAAGAGGCTGCAGCTGTTCACTGTGTCACTGTACCCTGATGGCCCATGAAGTCTGTAGCACAGAATGACTTTCTTTGGTATCTGCTTTTACCTGATAGTAGGCAGCTCGCTGTAACTGATCAGTGGCTCTTTCAACATGCACCTCTGAGCTTTCCACGTTGGCTTCTATACTATCTGTAAAAAGGACAATGGATATCTTAGCACAATTGGATGTTTCAAGAGTGCAAATTGAACTTCTGATATTATGGGTCCTGGTTTAACTATCACTAACCATGAAATAAAAAGTTACTATCTCAATAAGAGAATAACTCTATTCTTTGGAAATAAACACTGAAGTATTTAGGGGTAAGGATTTAAGAAGTATGTAACTCACCTATAAATGGTTCGGAAAAAAATACACATATACGTATGTGTGTGCACGCGTGTGTGTGTGTAGCACAGCAACCGATCAACAGTTTTCCACTGACCATCAAGAGCTGCTTGGTTTGTGGATGGCAATTCCAGAGTGAAATGACAACACTCTGTTTGGATATATACACACAGACACACACACGTACATACACAGAGTGAGAATACATAAAAAGCAAATGGGCAGAATGCTAACAAGATATAAATTTAAGTATAGGGTTTAAAGGACTTCCTTGTATCTTTAAAAAAATTTTTATAAACTTAAGATTATTTTTATATAAAAAGCTTTTAAAAGGTTACTAACCCCATAATTGTGCAAGTATCTGGAGAGAAAAGCTAGAAAGCTGACAGCTATTTGTCTAAACAAAGACTTCCCAAGAGGGAAGTGAATAGGGCTGAGTATTCATAGAGGCCTCACTTTTTAGACTTCTACATTTGACAATACATGAAAATTGCTAAGAAAATGAATTTAGTAATTTTAAATGATAGTCCCAAACTTTAATTCTACAGCTGACACATCTTACTAACTTCTTGGCACACGAATACTATCAACTCACCTTGGTATTAAAGGTATCAATAATACATACCAATCAGATCACCTTGGTCATGGATCATCATGGCCAAATCTTTAAATATCTGATTGACATCCAAAATGTCAGCCTACGGAAGACAAAAAACAATTAACATTAAATAACATATTAGAAGATTCCTTTCCTTACTTATCTGAAGTCTTGGCTTTTTTATTGTTTGCTTATTTTGTTTTGTTTGCAGGGGATTGAACCCAGTGCCTGCCTCATGCATGCTAGGCAAGCATTCCACCCCAGATCTACACTCCTCAACCCACATTTTTTTGTTGTTGTTTGTTTTCGTACCAGGGACTTAACTCAGAGGTGCTTAACTAGTAAGCTACATCTCCAGCCCTTTTTTATATTTTGTGACAGGGTCTTGCTAAGTTGCTCAGAGCCTCGCTTAAT
This sequence comes from Aplodontia rufa, assembly GCA_004027875.1. NCBI lineage: Eukaryota > Metazoa > Chordata > Mammalia > Rodentia > Aplodontiidae > Aplodontia > Aplodontia rufa. The sequence goes on along the minus strand of PVKS010005550.1, from coordinate 27,762 downwards.
TGCCAAAGCTGGCTTTGAACTTGAGATCCTACTGCCTCTGTCTCCTAAGATGCCGGGATAACAGGTGTGTGCCACCATATCCAGCACATGTGGTATTCTGTGTTTAAGTCAATGGGATTACAGGCAAATGCCTGGCTTCCCAAACATGGTTTTTTTGTTTTGTTTTGTTTTGTTTTTTTGAGAAGGACAATGAGAGACAGAGAAAGAGAAAATCAGTTTTATTTAGTTTTTCAGCTTTCCTTGCTTAGAGACTTTGTTGTATACTTGGTGCTGCCATCCATGCCAGGCAAGCACTGAAACTGCTGAGCCACTGCTCCAGCCCCCCAAACATGTTTTTAAAGCTCTATAAAACATGCTTTCTGGGCTGGAGCGGTGGGTTAGTGGTTATGGCACTTGCCTGGTATGTGTGAGTCCGTGGGTTCAAACCCCAACACTGCGAACACAGCGAAGCGTTGGAATAATGAGGGCCATATGAAAAACTAAATAAAATTGATTCTTTCTCTCTTTCACTGTCCCTCTCGTTTTGGGGGGAAAAAAACCATAACAGAAAATAATCAAATAATCTATTGCTACTTACCTAGAAGAGTAAAACAGAAGGCATGTAAACCCACCTGTCAGGCAATATCAGTTGAATGTGCTTTATGGGAACCAGTAAAGTCACCCAAGCCCGAATGGTATAGAATAGAAGAAGCTGGAGTGATGGGATGAACAAATTCTTGTTGTGATAGCTCTAAATGGAGCCTAAATGGGGCCTTATGGCAAAAGCTTGTGAGTGCCAACAAATGACAATGACTACTGTGACTTTGGACTAGGGAATTTAAATGGTTTGTACAGGATCTCATTACCTGGCAAATGCAAGAAGATCCACACAAGAAGAAAGCCTCTTTTCCCCCAGGACTGATTCTGTTGGATTTTACTGTCACTTGGGCAGTGCCCTCGTGACACTAGGGAAATAAATTTACTATAAGATAAGGAAGAAGGGTGACACAGAGGAAATGACTAGTGAATGCTATAGAAAGGTATGCAGAAAAGATAGGCCTTGAATAGTGCCTTAAAGCAAAGGAAAAGGTCATATAAACTGAAAGAAAGTGAGTTGAAGAGCAAATAACCCCAATTAGGTATAATATAAGGTTTGTATGCTAAAATAGGAAATGACTGGATATGAAAACTGAGCCCTGGCTAAGAAATTTAGACTTTATTCTATCAAATGTGAACAGATCTCATTTCTGACACTCATTAAATTACATTTTTTTCCTTCACTCCATATGTGTCCTTTCTGTTCCCTGTTAACATTTTTTTTTTTAGAATCAATTTTATTTAGTCTTTCATCTGGTTTTTGTTGCTCCAACACTTAGTTGTATATATGGTGCTGGAGTTTGAACCTGGGTCCTTGCACATGCTAAGCAAGCACTGTAACTGCTAAGTCACCTTCCCCATTAACATTTCTAATGTCAGAGAACCAAGTCAATGATTAGCAGGTGAAAAAGAGTAAAGGAAAGATAACGTATTTTGTTTGGTTTTTATTAGTTCTTTTTAGTTATACATAACATTAGAATTTACTTGGACATAATTATAAATGAGATACGACATATTTGAAGGCAAGAAAAAGTCATAACTTCAGGACAAACTGTCTCATCTAAAAAGAGACACTGATGGCCCCTAGAGCAGTGGGTCTCAATTCTGGCTATACATTATAATCACTTGGGGAGCTTTAAATATCCACGACCAGGACCTCACCACTAGAAATTATGGTTTATTAGGCTGAATCATATGAAATTGTGGATATTTGCCTATTTTTAACCTACAAAAAAGGAATTTCACATAAGTGGAGGTGCAGGGGACAACTCAAGCATTAAAAAAAAAAATCTTCTCCAGGTGATTCTAATGTGCATAACTTGATTCCAAACCACTATGCTATAGATGAAAGTCAAGGAGGAGCTCAAAGCTTCTCCACTCCCTTCCCCACCCCAGAGATGGCAGTCATCTACCTCCACTGAGGAGAAAACCACCAGATTTAAGGCTATTTCACTGGTCACTATGCAGAGTTAGAGTTGAGCACAGGGTGCTGGAGCAGTGGCTCAGCGTACAGCACTTGCCTGGCATGCATGTGGACTTGGATTTGACCCTAGCACAGCATGCACAACTAAGTGTCGAAAAAACAAAAAGCCAGAGAAAAAAATAAATATTGACTTTTTCTTTCTCTTTCCATTCTCTCCTTCTCTTAAAAAAAAAAACAAAACTGGAGCTCAGTTAATTCATAAAGGTGTACAGACTTCCTCCTCAACTTCCATCTCAAAAACAGTTTCCGTTTCTCTGACCCACTGAAATGATAAGATCTACAACTTGGAATTGGACTCTAGAAAATACAAAAGTAGAGCAAGACTTTTGGTCTGCCTATATACTGTGCTATAAGCAAAGGGGGTCTTCAGAGAACCCTGCCCAACCTAAAGGTTGCCATTGAGTTTTGGTGACAAAGTCCTAATGAGCAACAAAATATTTGTCTGTCTTGATCTGTTTTCCATGCATGTTCCTCAAGGAGACCATGTAAGATGTGGTATTTGAGGAAAGCATTTGGATACTCCTAGGTGCCAAGTCCAATACCATCAGAGCAGTAGTTCAAATCCATGGACACAACTAAACTGAGACAGATAATGTGCAAACCACACAATGATTCATTTCATGCTTTTTCTTAATAACAGAGAAAATTCGGGCTAAAGAACTCAATAACTGCAGACATGCTGAATCAAACAAAAAAACATGACCTAGGTCTCACCTCCAGCTGCCGAATAGCCGTTTCCCTCTCTTTAATAAGTTCCAGATCCTGCTCAGTGATGGCTGCCTCATCGTCTTGGCTCTGCATCTGGTTCCACTCCTCATGGCTGCAGGGAGACAAGCACTCTAGCTGGGTCTTCCTCCCTTATGTGTGATGAGACATATCTACAACATCTCTGTTGCCAGCAGAACATATGCAAAGACATTATGGGGGCACCAATTCCTCTGCTATCACTACAAAGTCCCTGAGAGTCACATTTTTTCATAACCAGAGGCAAACAGCTGGTAATAACAAGAAAACAGAGTCTCAGGCTCTGAAGCAGAATAATGGGAGATAGTATTCCTTGCTTTTTCCATTTAGAGGTACGTTGTAATTTTGCTAGGATTTCCTAGACAAGGAAAGTAGCCCGAAATTTGAACTCGATTCATTACTCTGACTCAACCGCTCTCAGGGTACTATCAAAGTGCAAGCTTTTTTGGAGCCTCTGGTACTAAATGGGTATAGGAGAACAGGCTGAGTGACCACCAGTGCTTCATCAAATCATTTAACAAAATCACATTTCCTGTTTTCAGGAATTTCCCTCAGGTTATACTTTGGACTATATACCTCTTAACAGAGAACCACAAGTAAAAGCTAGTGAGCCCAGGTACAGTAGTGCACGCCTATAATCCCAGCAGCTCAGAAGACTGAGGTAGGAGGATGGCTAGGTCAAAGCCAGCCTCAGTAATTTAGCAGGGCCCTGAGTACCTTAGCGAGACCTTGTCTCAAAATAAAAAAATAAAAAGGGCTGGGGATATAAGTCAGCGGTTAAGTACTGCTGGGTTCAATCCTCAGTACTGGGGAAAAAAGTAAAAAACCTAGTGAAATGTTATAAACTTTGCAAATATTTAGAGGATGTATTGCTTACTTATTATACTAGCAGCAATACACATTTTTCAACAGAATGTATGAATCATACTTCAATTCCACAATATTTAAAGAATGTCCCTCCATGTCTTGGAGATTCGAAACTGAGTTAAATCAAGAGCCCCCCAGGCTTTTGAGATGCTTAAATAATGTAGCGAGGGAACTGGATACATGATAAAAAATTTTAAGTTCCAAACCAATACCATGAATACATATTGATGAAGTTAAGAGACATCTTTCAGATACATACTGCTTTTCCTCTTCATGTTCCTAGGATGAGTTATCTCCATTTTTGAGGTGAGTAAACAGAGACTCAAGAACACCGAAGAACTTAAATCTAGAGGCAGATGACTGAGACCTCCTAATCTGTAGATTTATAGGTTTATACTTATTCCTATAAGTTAAGCTTCATCCACCCAAACAAGGACAAAAAGAATTTCTTGGAATTTTTTTTTGTTCACCTTGAAATTATTCCTCTTATAATTCAAAGACCTTAGAAAAGTCCATGGTTTCCCTTTATTTTGTCCTTTTTTCTCACTGATTTTTTTTTTAAATATTGTTGGGGGGGTTGGTGGCGATCAGAATTTAACTCAGAGGCATTCTACCACTGATCTATATGCCTCCACCTCCCCCATCTTTTTTTTTTTTCTTTTGAGACAGAGTCTTGCTAAATTGCTGAAGCTGGCCTCAAACTTGCAATCCTTCTGCCTCAGCTTCCTGAGTTGCTGAGATTAAGGTGTGCGCCATCATACCTGCCTTCCCACTTTTTTTTTTTGATACCAGGGATTGAAACCAAGAGCTTTTAACCACTGAGCCACTTCTGCAGTCCTTTCTTTTCTTTTTTCTCTCTTTTTTTTTTAAGAGAGAGGGACAGTGAGAGAGAGAGAGAGAGAGAATCAATTTTATTTAGTCTTTCACATGGCTTTCATTGCTCCGACACTTCGTTGTGTACGTGGTGCTGGGGTTTGAACCCAGGACCTCATGCTTGCCAGGCAAGCACGGAAACCGCTGAGCCACTACTCTAGCCCCATGCAGCCCTTTCTTATATTTTACTTTGAGACAGTGTCTCACTAAGTTACTTAGGGCCTCGCTAAGTTGCTGTGGCTGGCTTAAAACTTGTGATCCTCCAGCAGCCTCCTGAGTTGCTGGGATTATAGGCATGCACCACCATCCCTGGCCCCATTCATTTTTAAAATTACAATAATTTAGCCAGGCATGGTGGCACATGCCTATAATTCCAACTACGTGCAAAACTCAAACAGGAGAACTGGAAATTGGTAGGCCTCAGAAACATAATAACATCCTGTCTCAAAATAAAAAATAACAACCAGGCACAGTGCCACACACCTGTCATCCCAACAGTTTGGGAGGCTAAGGCAAGAGGATCACACAAGCTCAAAACCAGCCTCAGCAACTTAGGCCCTAAGTAACTCAAAGTAAAAAATAAAAATTGGACTGAGGATGTGGCTCAATGGTTAAGCACCTCTGGGTTCAATCCGTGGTACCAAAAAAAGAATGAAAACAAACAAATGAAAGTCCCACAAGGGCTAGGGATATAACTTAGGGTAGACTACTCCTGGGTTCAATCCGCAGTACCACCAAAAAATTAGACAAATAGACAGATAGATACTCCCATCAACAACCCAGTAATTATTTACCTGTCAAATGAAACAAGCTGCTCCTCTCTTTGCCTCTCTTCTGCCTAGAAAGAAGATGGCATTATTATTGCTGTTATCCAGAAACATGTCACAAACACATAAAACAAGTGTTTGCTTAACTATAGTATAAAGAAGTAATATCCCTCTACTCCAACAGGATACGTATGATGACGCAGGACTCTGGCAATCTGTCTCAACTAAGAAACAAGTGTGAAGTGGTTGAAAGCAAACCTGCATTTCAGCTGGGACCCAGAACAGAAACCATACTGAACAGGACCAAAAGAACATGGGTAGGAAAAAGGGATAAACAATGACTGCTACCACCATCACTACCACCATTTTGGAAAACATTTAGCTGTATCCTCTACTGCTGAAGGACATCTGGATGTTTTCACTTCTTTTTGTGGTGCTGAGGTTTGAACCCAGGCCTCACGCACACTAGGCTAGCGCTCTGCCATGGTGCTTTACCCCCAGCCTGGATGTTTCCAATTTTCAACTACTTCAAATAATGCTGCTATGAACATTCTTGTTCATACATCCTGGTATATATGTATGTAGCTTTCTCTATGGTAGAACTGCTGGGTCATAAGGTATGCATGTGTTCTGAAGATGTAGCTAAAATATTTTAAAAAGTGGTTGCTGCTGGGCCTGATAGGAAAGTTTGTGCTACATTGTATCTGTAACAGCTATCCCAATGTTCACTGAATTTAAAATGTTTGCCTTTGTTGTAGACATGAAGTCATACTGCATTATTGTTTTAATCTGAAAATCCATGACTACTAAAGAAGTTGAGAACCTTCATTTGTTGGATCATTATTCAAAATAATACCAATGTTTATTTGCCTTTTTCAGTATGTTGACATTTACGCAAATGAAATAAAAGCAATGGTGGCTAAAACAGCTCAAGCCAGTGGCATTAAACTACACTGTCGTCTTCATCACGAGGTACTCGTGGTTAAGAAAAAAAAGAAGCCAGTTTGTCCTTGCTGAAGCCATAAAAATTATTAATTAAATCTCAGTGCCTTAATATACATCTTTTTAATACTCTGTGGGATGAAATGGGACATATATATAATATACTCTTTTTTAAAAAAAAGGGGGGGACAGTGAAAGAGAGAGAGAGAAAAAAGAATCAATTTTTATTTAGTTTTTTATGTGTACGTGGTGCTGGGGTTTGAACTCGCATACTCGCACATGCCAGGCAAGCGCTGTAACTGCTGAGCCACTGCTCCAGCCTCCATTATATACTTCTGTTCCATACAGAAATATATTTTTCTCCAAGAAAAGCATTTGTGCAATTAAATTGCAGAATGAACTAGCCACACTTTTTGGGAACACCATTTTTGTTTTATTTTTTATTTATTTATTTTTTAATTTTTTGGGTCCTGGGGATTGAACCCAGGGGTGTTTTATCACCAAGTTACATCCTCAGCTTTTAATTATTTTTTATTTTTATTTCTCAAGAAAGAAGGGGAGAGGGGCTGGAGCGGTGGCTTGGCAGTTACAGTGCTTGCCCTGTATGCGCGAGTACCTGAATTCAAACCCCAGCACCACGTACACAATGAAGTCTTGGAGCAATGAAAGTTACAAGAAAAACTAAATAAAAATTGTTTCTCTCTCACTGTCCCTCTCTCTTAAAAAGAAAAAAAGAAAAAGAAAGAGGGGGAGAGAGGGAGAGAAAGAAGGAGAGAAAAAGAGGGAGAGGGAGGAGGGGAGGAAAAGAGGGAGTGAAGTAGAGAGGGACAGAGGAAGTGAAGAAGAGAGGGAGAGAAAAAGACAAAATCAATTTTATTTATTTTTTCATCTGGTTTTAGTTTCTCCCACACTTATTTGTTTATGTGGTGCTGGGGTTTGAACCTGGGTCCTTGTGCATGCCAGGCAAGCGCTCTACCACCAAGCCAGCTCCTCTTTTCATTTTTTTAAATTTTGAGATAGAGTCTCACGAAGTTATTGAGGCTGGCCTTGAGCTTATGATCCTCCTGCCTCAGCCACTTGAGTCTCTGGGATTACAGTCATGTGCTACTGTGCCTGGCTTCAATATGATTTTATAAAAATATATTCAAAAGTTTATTAAACTTTTGCCTGGTGTGGCTGTGCATACCTGTAATCCCAGTGACTCAGGAGGCTGAGGCAGGAGAATTGCAAATTCAAAGCCAGCTGCAGCAACTTAGTGAGACCCTGTCTCAAAATAAAATATAAAAAGGGCTGAGGATGTGACACAGTGGTAAAGCACCTGTGGGTTCAATCCCTGGTACCACAAAAAAAAAAAAGGTTATTAATATTACACTTTTATAGCTGGGCGCAGAGGTGCGTGCCTGTAATCCCAGCATCTTGGGAGGCTGAGCCTGAAATATTGCAAGTTCAAAAACCAGCCTTAGGAACTTAGCAAGGACCTAAGCAACTTAGTGAGACCCAGTCTCAAAATAAAAAATAAAAAGGGCTGGGAGTGTGGCTCAGTGGTTAAGCACCCCTGGGTTCAATCTCTGGTACAAGAAAAAAGAAAAAAAAAACCTGTTATAAACACACACAGTGGTAACATGCCCCTGGGTTCAGTACCTCAGTATAAAAACAAAAAGCTTTAGGGTCCTAAGACCAAAACTGCCAGGCATGGTGGTGCAAACCTATAATTCCAGCAATTTGGGAGGCTGAAGCAGGAGAAAGGTAGCAAGCTCAAGGTCAGGCTGGGTAAACTGGCAAGACTCTCTTCCCAAATGAAAAAAATAAACAGTTTGAGGAATTACGTTCTTATATTCTATTGGATTGTAGTTTTTTCACATTGACTCATGAGGAGTTCTCTATGCAATATATTCAACTTCTTGTCTTCTGTCAGTTACACATATAGCAACACCTTTTTTCTGTTTGTAGCTTGTATTTCTACATATTTACTACTTTCTTTGCTCTTTACTCCTTTCTGCTCTTCAGACTTTCCTTTGAGTATCACTTTCCTTCTTCCTGAAATATATACATCCTTTAGAATTTCCTTGCATAAGATATACAAACAGGAAACTCTTTTTTTTTTTTTTTTTTTTTGTACTGGGCACTGAATCCATGGGTGCAAACCCACAGGCACTCTACCACTGAGCTACCTCCCTAGCCCTTTTTTATTTATTTTATTTTAGAGAAAGGAGAGAGTGAGAGAGAAAGAGATAATCAATTTTTATATCTGTTTTTTGTTTCTCCAACACTTAGTTGGGATTTGAACCCATATCTTCATACATATCAGGCAAGCACTCTAACCACAGAGCCACTGCTCCAACCCCCTTTTTTTATTTTTGAGACATGGTCTTGTTAAGTTCCTAAGGCTGGCCTTGAACTTGTGATCCTCCTGCCTCAGCCTCCTGAGCAGCTAGGATTATAGGATTTCACCACCACACCTGGCAGGATCTGAAAATGTCTTTAATTAGCCCTCACTGTGGATATCTATGTGTGTGGATATATGTATATATTTTTATTGGCATATTATAGTTGTACATAATGATAGGGTTTGTTGTCACATATTCATAGATGCACACAATACAGCAACATAATTTGGTCAACACCACCCCCCCACACTCCTTCACCTCCCTCCTCCCGTCCCCTGGTTCCTTGCCTCTTTCTGGGTCATGTACTTTTCCTAATATACCCAAGTACAGTGACATAATACCTATGAAGAACATTCTTTTATATAATGACGGTAGTGCATATACAATGACATAAAAACTTGGAGTATGCCTTGCTTTAACTCAGTTCCAGCATATATCCCCTTCTCTCTTCCCTTTCTCCCACTCCTTTGAGATATATATCTATATATTTTTTTATTTTTATTTTTTAAGAGAGAGAAAGAGAGTGAAAATCAATTTTTATTGAGTTTTTTACATGGCTTTCGTTGCTCTGACACTTAGTTGTGTATGTGGGTGCTAGGGTTTGAACCCGTCCATAACCACCAAGCCATGGCTCCAGTCCCCCTTTGATATATTTTTAATGGGTTTAGAATGCTAGGCAGGAGTTTGGGGCGGTGGCTCAGCGGTTACAGCTCTTGCCTGGCATGCGAAAGGATAGGGGCTCAAATCCCAGTACCACATACACCACAAAGTGTCACTGTTACAAAGGTCACATGAAAAACTAAATAACATTGATTCTTTCTTTCTCTCTCTTTTAAAAGAAAAAATGAATGATAGACGGGCATTTACTTTACTCTACTGGCTTCCACTGTTACTGTTGAGAAGTCAACTTTCAATTGAACTACAGTGTCCTTAAGGTATTCTATTATTTCTTCAGAGATGTTTACAGTTTTCTGCCTGTGGTGTTCTGATAAGCAGGTTGTTTGTTTTTTTTGTTTTTGTTTTAAATCCTGCTTGGATTTGTTAGGCTTCCTGAAACCATGGACTAGTGTCTTTCATCAGTTCTGGAACATTGTAACATTATCCCTGCAAACATCACCTCTGCTCTGCATCTGCTCCACTCTCATTCTGTAACTAATTGAAACAATGTTAGGTCTTTTCACTACCTTCTCCATTTTCATAATCTTCCTTCCATATTCAGCCTCTTAACCTCTTAAGCCACATGATAAAAAAAATCTTTTCAAGTAATTTGCTTGTTTATTTATCCACCTATTGTTTTTTTTTATTTCCTTATTTTTCAATTTTAGAAATTCTTTTGATACTTTTTTAAAGCTTTTTGTAGTTTTCTGTTTCCTATAGATGTTTTCAAGTTTTTCTTTTAATTCTTTAAAACACAATTAGGGGGCTGGAGCAGTGGCTCAGCGGTTTCGGTGCTTGCCTGGCAAGCACGAGGACCCGGGTTCAAACCCCAGCACCACGTACACAACTAAGTGTTGGAGCAACGAAGTCGATGTGAAAAACTAAATAAAGTTGTTTCTCTTTCTCTGTCTCTCTCACTGCCCCTGTCTCTTAAAATAAATAAATAAATAAAACACAATTAGTTGTCTTATAAACCCAATATATAAAATCTTTACAGGTATATTTCATTTTACTGTTGTTTCTATAAGTTCTTGTTCAGGATAATTTGTTCTTTGTGTGCTTGGTTCTTTTTAACCATGTGCTACTCATTGCACTTGAAATCTGTTCGAGGGTATTTTTTTCTAGGCCAGGATAACAGTGTCTCCACAGAGTGCATTTGAGCTTGCTTCTGCCTGGCACTTAAGAGTCCCTCCAGTCCAGGACCACTCACAGCTTGAAGCTTTGGACCATGCAGGTAGTATGAATTCCAGTAGTAAATCTGCCCGAAGGTTACTTTGTGGCACAACTTAATGTCTAGATCCTCCCTCCGTCCTGACCTTCTCCACCACCTACTTAGTTCAGTGCCAATGCAATCTTTTAGCAGTCTGCTGAAGGAAGGAAGACTTACTTTCAGCTTACCCATACTCTAAGGACATGGTCTTTTAGGGTCCAGTTTAATTGCAGGAACACCTTTTATATTCTGTACCATGCATGGACCTGCGCTTTCACTCTATCCTCTTCATGCCACGAGGACATCAAAATTGAAGTTCAAGATGTCCTCGGTAAATGTACTCAGTGCAAAAACAGGTCCAGTCTCTGCTTACCTCTCTTATATTTTGACCTTAATATTTATTTTCATGGCTCTTTGCTACTTTTTAGAAGTTGAGTTTTTAAATTCTAGTATTTGATAATTCTTTTCAAAAAGAGAAAGCTAGTCCAAATAACCTAGTTTACTATGTTCTAGGAAACAGACTCATCCTTTTTTATAACATAAACTAATATGACAAAATGAAAAATTATACATAATTCTACCTTTTTAACCCTTGTGCATATTCCATATTAGTCTATGCATACACATTTTTTTTACATAGGTTATATCAATCTGACACTTTCACATCAGCTGATGTATAAGTTCATTATTTGGAGTGATAATAAACAAAGGTTGATGGATGGTCAAAGAGAAAAGGGGGGGAAAAAACCTTAGGAAAGAACAGCCTGAAACTGAAATCAAAAAGGTCTCCTTTTGAGTCAATCAACTTACAGAAAGCCGAGATCCAGCTCTTGCTCTGGCAATACTCTCCTTTTCCTTTTCAGATACCCTTCTCTGTACAACCTGGAAATTGTTTAAGGCTGCAGAGAAATCATTCATGAGGCGTTCTTTCTGAAGTTTCTGCTGGCGCTGAGGAAATTAAAAAAAGAATTTGAGATTTCATATTAACCCAGAATCATTTGGCTTTAATTCCTATTAAAATTATACCCTTTAGAGATTTCCAACAAGGAAAATTATTTCAAAAGAGACTTTTCCTTAATTAATAAATTTACTCCTTGCTAGCTCAAATCCCTGGTTAATACCATATAGACCAACTCAGAATTTTCTTTCATTCTGTTAAGCCTGGGAACTGGATATCATTTATCTTATAAGAAAGAACTGCAATTCAGAATTTTTGTTCCTTGCAGAAACTAAAAGCAGAATACTATCTTTGGACTCAGACTGGACCCATACAAAGACTGATTTTCACAAAAACATTGAAACTATATTCATTTATATTAAGTTCAGTTTCCCAGAAAAACATAATCATTTTTTCTTTTTTTTGTTTTTTAAGAGAGAAACAATTTAATTTATTTTTCCATCTGGCATTTGTTTCTCTGACATTTAGTTATGTACATGGTGCTGGGGTTTGACCCCTGGTCCTTGTGCATGCCAGGCAAGCGCTTTAACTGGTGAGCCACCGCTCCAGCCCTAATCATTTTCTTTTTCAGCCTTTTCCTTTTTAATAAAGTAAGGTTTAAAAAAATTTTTTTTTTAAGAGAGAGAGGGACAGTGAGAGAGAGAAAGAGAACCACTTTTATTTAGTTTTTCATGTGATTTTCATTGCTCAACACTTCATTGTATATGTGGTGGCTGGTGCAGGAACCCACATCCTCACACACGCCAGGCAAGTGATATAACCAGTGAGCCACTGCTCCAGGCCCAGTTTAAATTCTTTAAGAACTTGATAACTACTTCGTCAAGAATGACTCAAATTTCAGCTGGGCATGGTGATGCATGTCTGTAATCCCAGCAACTCAGGAAGCTAAGGCAGGAAGATCTCGAGTTCAAAGCCAGTCTCATCAACTTAGACAGACCCTGTTTTAAAATAAAATATAAAATGGGGGGGGAATGTGGTTCAGAGCTTAAGAGCCCCTGGGTTCAACCCTCAGTACCCAAAACAAACAAACAAAAAGGAATGACTCAAATTTCAAACCTGAGAGAATGATGGTAATACTTAAATAAAATTTTAATGAGGAATTTTTTTTCCCATAAATAGCATTATAAGGGGGTGAGGGAATCATTTCCCAACCTTGCCATCCAGCATCTTTGGTGCTGAGATAGAACCCAGGGGACTTTGGACATGCCAGACAGACACTCTACCACTGAGTACACTCCCACCCCCAAAATGCTACCTTTTCAATATATCATACTCATTTTCCAAGTTATCATACTCTTCACAATTATAATCTTTAAAAAAAGTTATAATCAAACTGATCTAGTAAATTTTATGTAAACTTTCCTTCTAGATTGTTTCCAGATTTTAGCTATTATAAATAAAGCTAAAGTGAGCCACCCCAAGTAAAAGCTAACATTTATATTTGGTTCCAGATTACATATGTTTTTTTCCTTCAGAATTTTTTTCCTTAGGACAAATTTGCATGAGTGGGAGATTAGGGGTTTAAGGTTGGAAAAAGATCTGGGAGTCATGATCCTAAAGGTGATAGGGAGGTCATAAAATAAGACTTCTAAGGTAGAGTATTAAATGAAAAATTAGAGGGTCAACAGTGGAGCTTTAGAGCATGCCTATTTCCAAGGGGATACACTATCAGGGGAGGAGGCTGAGACCCAACCTGGGGATCACCAGAGTTGCGGACAGAGTGAAAGAGAATCGTAGAAAAGTTTCAGTGAAAAAAAAAAGGGGGGGGGAGGGTGTGTGATAAGAACAGCAAAGAAAACAGATATGAAAAGTAAATAAAACCTCAAAAAAGGTCACTGGATTTGGCAACTTGGCAACTAGAAGACCACTGATAATAGTACATAGGTTATATGGGAAAAGCTGAAAATAGAATGTATGTATGGTTTATGCATAAGACAGCACTAAAAAGATGAGCGACAGGACTAAGGTTAAATAAGGAAAGAGCAGAAAGACAAAAGAGTACTCAACTCAGCACATTGGAGAAAGGGAATCAAGGAATCCTATTTCACCAGAGAGTGTTTGTAGATCTATTTCATGTTCTTAATGATCTTAGCTAATGGAAGGGAACAATATCATGCATAATCCAAAAATAACTTCTGTTTGGTTTTTTTAATACATTAGATGATTTTTTTTTAAAGAGAGAAACAACTTTATTTAGTTTTTCACATGGCTTTCATTGCTCTGACACTTAGTTGTGTGCGTGGTGCTGGGGTTTGAACCCGGGTCCTCGTACTTTCCAGGCAAGCGCCGAAACCGAAGAGCCACTGCTCCAGGCCGCATTAGATGATTTTTGAAGGTAGCAGATTTAACTTTCTATTTATATTTTGCTTAGATTACTATATAAACCTTAAGTACTTGCAATACTATGTCTGCATCAAACCCTTAGACTCCTTTTTCATTACTATGAAAACTATTTTTAAAAAAGAGAGAGAGAAAGAGAGAGGGACAGTGAAAGAGACAGAGAAAGAATCAATTTTATTTAGTTTTTCATATGGCTTTTGTTCCTCCGACACTTGTGTACATGGCGATGGGGTTCAAACCCATGGACTCGCGCATGCCAGGCAAGTGCTATAACCACTGAACCACTGCTCCAGCCCCAGAATATTGTAATTTTGTTTTGTTTTTAAAAGAGACAGAGTGAGAGAGAAAAAGAATTAATTTAATTTTTGTATCTGGTTTTTATTTTTCTTCTACTTAGTTGTATATGTGGACTGGGGATCAAACCCGAGTTCTTGTGCATGCCAGCCAAGTGCTCTACCACTGAGCCAGTGCTCAAACCTTAGAATATTAGTTTTAAAAGTTCAGGGCTGGAGCGGTGGCTCAGTGGTTTCAGCGCTTGCCTGGCAAGCACAAGGACCGGGGTTCAAACCCTAGCACCACGTACACAACTAAGTGTTGGAGCAACTAAGGCCATGTGAAAAACTAAATAAAGTTGTTTCTCTCTCTGTCTCTCTCACTGTCCCTCTCTCTTAAAAAAAAAAAAAAAAAAGTTCAACAGTAAAGTTATATAAGTTGGCTGGGGATGTGGCTCAGTGGTACAGTGCTTGCCTAGCATGCTCAAGGCCCTGAGTTCAATCCCCAGTACCATAAAAAGTAAAAGTAAAAATAAATTAATATAGATTATATGAAAAGATAATATTAAAGAAAAAAGTCAAATAAATTAAGTGCCAAAAGATAGATGGAGAATCACATGAAAAAAAGAAGGTTTTTTTCTTGAAGGCAGAACATGAATGACAGGTAAAAGTAGAACCATGATGAAGGAGGGGACACATATGAATTCAAGAATGAAAAAGAAAAGACATTCCATATTAAAGGAACAATGAATCCAAGTAATAAATAGTGTTCATTTAAGGATTTAAATGTCCCTTGAGTAAAATGACTTGGAAAAAAAAAAAGTCTTCCCTGAACATTTCCTTAAACTGAGACCTGGGAATAACCCTTGATGGGACACAAAAGTGACTGCAAAATATGAAAGATGTTCAAAGGAAATTTGTATATCCTGGATTCAAAAGAAACTAGGTCCAAATCTGCAAGTATACAACTGGCTAGCCAAATCCCAAAGAGATGCCAACAATGACATGTCTACTCAGCTAAATCCATTTTACTAATATATTAATAGCATGTTATTAATAATAGCATAACCACATATTGAGTACCTACTGAATGTCAGGCATTTTGCTACATCTGGTGCATACATTTTCTCTAATGCCACAATAGTCACATCAACCCACTTCACAGATAAGGAAACTGAGGTTCCGAGAAGGTCTAACTAGCTCCAAAAGCTAATTTTTTTTCCCATCATACCGACCTTCTACTAAAACAAAGTGTTTTTCTATTAATACAGCAAAACAGAAGATACCAACCTGTTCTGAAGTAGATAAGGGAAGGGGCAAGGACCCTAATTCCTTCAGCAATTCATTTGTTTCCTTGGCAAGCTGATTTGTGGAGTGCTGCAACTGTTGCCTAAGAGAGAAAAGATATACTTCAAGATCTTGTCACTTCGTGAGAGCTACCACACTGAGTATTACTATTACTTTGTTCCCAGAGTTCTCACAATGCAGGGAATGAAGGACTATTTGAAGAAACGGGCATCACAAAAAGTGTTAGTAATATTAAAGGCAAACCCACTTCAAGGCACCATGCTATTATTGAAACAGCGATACTGAGCAAAAAGAACTGACTCAAATACACCTGCTAAAGGAAGCAAATGAGGATTTTAACTCTAGGGAAAAAAGAAAAGCACATCCACAGTTCTGATAGGAACAGAGAAAGAACAACTGCCACCCACACCTCAGTCTCATTACCACACTGAACCTTCTCGTAAAATTCTCATACTGCATTGCCCTGGAGTTCTGCACGGTTAGTATCCACCACAGTCCACTGACCAGAATCCAGGCACTGGTGGTTGAATGAAATATGCATTCAAAGTGTAGCTTCCTACCTACCTACTCTAGGGAGCAACTTCCAAAGGTCTATTCCCTCATTTTTGCCTAATAGCCGATTCTTTTTCAGATTTATCTTTGGCTGTCTTCTTGTTCTTTAGGCTTGACTTTCTTCCACCCTTTAAAACAAAGAAACCCTACACTGTTTCAAAATAGGTAAGTAGGGGCTAGGGATATAACCCAGTGGTAGAGTATCTGCCTAGCCCTGGGTTCAATTCCAAGCACCACAAAACAACAACAAAAATATATATAAGGAAGCTGAGTGGTGGGCCTGGTGGCACACGCCTGTAGTCCCAACTACTCAGGAGGCTGCGGTAGTAGGATCACTTGAGCCCAGGAGTTCAAGGCCAACCTAGGTAACATAGTGAACCCTGTCTCCAAAAACAACCCAAACAAACAAAAGGAGTAGGGAGGAAAGGAATTAAAGAGATAGAAATATGTACCATATTAAGTGAGATTGACAAGTAGTGGACATATAAAGAATTCCTTTCATTTCTGGTTTCTTCTACTGTCATGTCATTTCTGCAAAGGTTTTAAGGGAGGACAGAGAAACCACATGCTATATCTAGTCTGAATGTTTGTGTCCTCCCCCAGCTTATGTTGAAATCCTAACCCTCCAAGGTGATGGTATTGGGACGGTGGAGCCTTCATGAATGGCATCAGTCCCTTATAAAAGAGGCCCTAGAAAACTGCTTTATCTCTTCCAACAAGTGAGAACACAGTGTGAAGGCATCATTTATGTTTATAAACTAACTGGTTTATGTTGTTTTGTTATAGCAGCGTGAATGGAGTTAACACAACATGTTAACTTTTTTTTTTTTTAACTGCAAATAAGCCTCCAGGATTAAAAAAACAAGGGAGTGAAAAAGCTCAAAAACAGATATTCTTTCACTTCAAAATGCTTAGGACAGGAAAGAAAAAACATTGCTCAATGTACTTTAAACTTTTTTTTTTTTTTAAAGAAAGAAAGAGGGGACAGTGAGAGAGAGAGAGACAGAGAGAATCAATTTTTATTGAATCTTTCACATGGCTTTCATTGCTCCGAGACTTCGTTGTGTACATGGTGCTAGGGTTTGAACTCACGTATTTGCGTGTGCCAGGCAAGTGCCGTAACTGCTGAGCCACTGCTCCAGCCCCTACTTTAAACTTCTAAAAGCAGGAATAGAATCAAGAAGAACATAATTTTTAAAGAGGGGGTGGGGGCTATAGTGGTGGCTCAGCAGTTGAAGTGCTTGCCTGGCAAGCGCAAGGACCCAGGTTCAAACCCCAGCATCACATACATAAATAACAAAGTGTTGGGGAAACAAAGGCCAGATGAAAAACTAAATAAAACTGATTCTTTTTCCCCCATCTCCCTCCTAAAAAAAAAAAAAAAAAAAAAAAAAAAAAAAAACAGGAGTTCTATTACCAGTCCATTATTCTCTTCTTCAGGCTCCTCTTGGGTCATTCTGAATAAATTTTTCTACTATAGTTTCAGCTATAGTTGAAAATCCAAGTAGGCTAGATCATCAGAAGTCCTGTGCCAATAAGGTGGCTTATTAAGCAGAGTTGTCAGTAGAATACAGTTTGAGATAAATACAAGTTCCCTTCTCTATGTACCTAAATTGTCCTACTAAACTGATCAAGGGAAGGAAGTAGTTCAAGGCCGTTGAGAGACAGTGGAAATCTGGATTTGTTAATATACTTTGTTGCCCCTCTCTAAATCCAGCTATTACCTCCTGATCCACACTGCTTTTCATTCTGACTTCACAGATCTAAAACCTCAGCAAGGTCACTAATGTCCTCAAAGGGCCCTCACAAATCCCAACCTTGTTAGGAAGCTACTCACAGATTTTCCTGTAGCTTGCTTGAGTCCTGTTTAGTTCCTAGTTGGCTCATCAAATTCTTTATCTGAGCAGCTGGAGAGAGGAGGGGGAAAAGATTTATTTAAAAAAAAAATACAGTCATCATGAACAACTATTTCTCAGATCATTGGTCTATCCACATCCTGAAAGTACATGCAAATAACAGAAACCAAGCTCTGATCAAAACCTTAACATATACATTCCTCCAAAAAACTAATTCAAGATTCACCTTTCTCCTATAGAGTAACTATGTCACTAAACAGATGATGGTGGTTTTGTTTATCATCCCCAAAGAAATTACTAATTTTTTCCAGATCTCCCACTACACTGGTTAAAAATTTAATCCCCTTTAGGGTTTGGGGAGGGAGCTGAATGGTAGAGCAGGTACTTAATATAACCAAAGCCCCTGAGGTCGATTCTCAGCACCAAAGAAAAACCACACAACACCTTTGAATGGGTCTTGACAACCAAATATCAATCTCCAAAAATAAAACCTTAAACTCAGCAAATTACAGTGGTGTATGCCTATAATCCTGGCTACTCCAGAGGCTAGGGTAGAGGAACCACAAATTCAAGCCCTGCCTGAGCAATTTAGCTAATCCTTATCTCAAAATTAAGGTTGGGGGAAGGGGAGAAGAGCCACGCATAGAAGGGGAATATAGGTCAGTGGTAGAACACTTGCCTAACAAGTGTATGAGGCCCTGGGTTCAAATTAAAGTCACTAATGCATACTAATTTTTTCATAGCCCACATTTTGGAACGATGATGTTTATTTATCATTAATAGGTTACTATTAATTGAGCACTTCTTAATTTTCACAATGATATTACATATACCTTCATTTTGCAGACAGGGAAATATATTTAGAGAGGTTAATTATTTTATGTAAGTGTACACATAAGTTGCAAAGCAAAACTTTAACCACAGGTATATCAGACATCAATGAAGTAAGTGTTCTTTCAAATACACTGTCTATGCCATGACATAGTCAAATATATGTGAATAGAGAGGGACGGTGAGAGAAAGAATCAGTTTTATATAGTTTTTCATGTGGCTTTCATTGCTCCAACACTTCATTATATATGTGGTGCTGGGGTTTGAACCTGTGTCCTTGTGCATGCCAGCCAAGCGCTATAACTGCTGAGCCACCACTCCAGCCCCGAACAATTAATTCTTAAACTTCAAAATTCTAATAAGTGAACATTTTTTCTTTGTGGGCTTGGAAAAATTGTACATATTTTATCCCTATAATCTTCAGAGATTAGACAATATACATTGTTCTTTCTTCCCCTAAATCGGTTATTTAGCAGTCTGGTATTTCTGACAATCCAGAGCGGACAGGAGAAATAGTCATAAAGGAACTTTATAGCTATTGTGTGTTATTATCTCTTTTTTTTTGTTTTGTTTTATTTTTTCTTGTGTGTTATTATCTCTTGAAGTTCTGTGGAAACTTAAAAGATATGTTTCCTCAGTAAAGGTTAATGTGCTCTGTAGTTCAGCTACTTGTCATAGAAGACAATGAATGCTCTTAAGGCAGGCAAGTGCTATAGGAATATATTTGAAATGAAAAATCCTTGAGCCCCATCCAGACCCACTGATTGAGAAATCTGGCAGTGGGCCATAGTTATCTGTATTCTAACAAGCTCTTCAAGCCAATGTGATTTACCAACAATTTTGAGAATCGGTTATACTCTGCCCACCTATAGTCCCAGCTTCTCTAGAACCTGAGACAGGAAGATTGTGAGTTTGAGGCCATCCTGGGCAACTTAGTAAGACCCTGTCTCTAAATTTAAAATAATAAAAGCAAGAGTGGGTGGGTGGGTGGATACAGGGTACAGTAGCTCAGTAGTAGAGCACTTGCCTAGCATGCAAGGCCCTGGGTTCAACACCTAGTAATGTGGAAAAAAAAGAAAAAGCTAATTGTACAACTAGCTTCCAACCTCTTTGAATGAACTTCCATCCTCTCCAGCAATTACAAAAAGAAAATAGAAAGCAACATATACATGAAACCATGGGCTCTTTTCCTATAGCAGATATCAGTGAAGGATAGGGGTGATCACATTTCTAGGCAGATTACTATTAGAATATTCCTTCTTATTGATAGATGGTCTGCTTTCCTGGTCTAGGATGGAGGGGGGGCAGCTAAATATCCAGGATTCAATTATGACCATTCCTAGTATTATCAAAATATCTAGGAAAAGGTAAAAAGGATTGAACAATGGCTGGAGTGGTGACTCAGCAGTTACAGCACTTGCCTGGCACACTCAAGTACGTGGGTTCGAACCCCAGCACCAAGTACACAATGAAGTGTCCAACCAATGAAAGCCATATGAAAAACTAAATAAAATTGATTCTTTCTTTCCCTGTCTCTCACTGTTCCTCTCTCTTAAAAAAAAAAATAAAAAAAGATTGAACAAGGGCAAGAGCGGTGGCTCAGCGGTTGTAGCATTTGTCTAGCATGCACAAGGACGCAGGTTCGAACCCCAGCACCACATACATTTTGAAGTGTTAGAGCAATGAAAGTCACATGAAAAACTATATGAAACTGATTCTCTTTCTCTCATTGTCCCTATTAAAAAAAAATTGAACAAAATCATGTATTTGACCATGTCATGGCATAGACAGCAAGCATATTTGCACCACAGACACAGGTTCGAGCCCCAGCACCACGTACACAACGAAGTGTCAGAGAAACAAAGGCCACATGAGAAACTAAATGAAATTGATTCTCTCTAACTTTACCCTCTCTCTTAAAAAAAAAATACAAGTGGAGGAAAAACAAAAACCAGATGAAAAACATAAAATTAACTCTCAAAAACTAAAAAAAGAATTGTTCCAACTTCATTTTATGTTAATGGTGCTCTTTAAAATAACAAAATGTTAGGGTCACAATCATAATCTTGTCCCTAATTAGGTCACCAACAGTAGCAAAAAAAAAAGCAAGCTAAAGTTTATCAAGTACCAATTACAATAGACTTGACCCCTGAATTGCTAATCAGCCCATAAGACTGATATAGACAAAAATCTTATAATTCCTTGCTGAGTGACCCCATTCCTGAACAGCAATGGAATAACCCAGACCTTAGTAGTATGTACAAGTTATTTCTCCCTAGCTAAAACCATTACATCATGGGTGTCACATAGCAAAAATTTCCATAGGGAAGAATATATAGATTTGTAGCACTTCTGGTAATGATTTTCTAATTTTGATACGTTTTCCCAGCAAAAATATAACTCCAATTTTATAATGAAAATATAAAATTTGCTTGATTAAAAATTGCCTTGACAGGGGTTGGGGGTTTAGCTCAGTGGCCGAGCGCTTGCCTAGCACACGCAAGGCCCCGAGTTCCATCCTCAGCCCTGAAAAAAAAATTGCCTTGACAAAACTTCCATAAACTACATCTATTCTATTAAATGGAGTTACTTATAGATGCTCCATAGGAAAATGTAAGCACAATTACAATTGCAGCAGTATGCTAAGACAGCATTATATGATATATTAACGATCATTTTTATTCATCGCTATCATATAGAATGCTCTTATTTTTTTTTTTTTAAAGAGAGGACAGTGAGAGAGAGACAGAGAAAATCAATTTTTATTGAGTTTCTCACATGGCTTTAGTTGCTCCGACACTTAGTTGTGTATGTGGGTTGCTGGGGTTTGAACCCGTGTACTTGTGCATGCTGGGCAAGCACTGTAACCACCGAGGCACTGCTCCAGCCCCTAGAATGTTCTTATTAAAGTTAAACGGGAATGGGGATACCATTATAAAGGTGTTAACTTGACAACCATAAAAGCAATTTTATGAAAGAGAGCCGGCATTAGCATTTACTGAGAATTTACAACGTACCAGACCCTGGGCTAAGTACTTGATAAGTATTATCCTATTTGGATCCCAACAATGCTTTAAGTAAGCATTTGTATCCCAATGTTGCATTTGGGCACAACAAGCCTCATGAGGCTTACAGAACTCATTCCTTCATGTAAAGTAGGCACTCTGCTCTCAAGACACCTGCTTTCAAGCAGCTCATTCTCAAAGACAGATAATAAAATACTTATCAGATGGTGATCAGTGCTAAAAAAAATCCAGGTGAGGGCTAGAATGGCAGCAGCTTTTGAAAGGTTCTAGTTTATATACGGTGGTCAGAAAACCTCTCTGATAAAGTAACACCAAGCAGAATCTAAAGAAAGATCAACCCATGTAGCTGTCTGGGAGAAAAGCATTCAGGGAAATTATTACAAAGTCTGCAATGCAAGAGTGCTTGGTGGGGGGCTGGAGTGGTGGCTCAAGGGTAACACCGCTTGCCTGGCATGTGCAAGTACGCGGGTTCAACCCCAGCACCCACATACACAACTAAGTGTTCAGAGCAATGAAGGACATGTGAAAAACTCAATAAAAATTGATTTTGTCTCTCTCTCTCTCTCTCTCTCTGTCCTTCTCTCTTTAAAAAAAAAAAAAAGAGTGCTTGGTGGCTAGGGTGGCTAGAGCAGAATGAGCAAGAAAGATAACAGAAATAGCCAAAGAGAAGTGGGGAGTCATAAAGGACCTTATTAACAATTATAAGGACTTGAATTTTTAATTAAATGGCAAACCACTGTTTTGTTTTGGTACCAGGGGCACTTAACCACTGAGCCATATCTCCAGCCCTTTTTATTTTATTATTTTGAGACAGGGTCTCACTAAGTCACTAAAGTTGGCTTTGAACTTGAGATCCTCCTGCATCAGCATCCTGAGCCACTGGGATTATAGGGATTACAGGTATGCGCCACCACACCAGGCCATTAATAAGTTTTGGCCACTAATGAATTATTTTGTCATAAACACCAGAATCCAAACTCAGGACTAATTCCAATGGCTATATTTTTTGTGTCATAGTATATTCTTTTAAAGGGCTCTTAAGGAAATAGAATGTAGTCACACAGGGTAGGCCTGGATTTCCCAGTGTCCCACTTTGCCCCACCCTTCTTATCTTATATTGCCCTAACTCAATAGCTCTCTGCTCCTGATATACCTGATGTCCTTGCTGTAAAATGCAGCCTTCCCCAACTTCCTCCCACCTAGGGGACTATTCCATTATGCTCACGGAGTCCAGCAGAGTGCCAGGCACCCAGTAGTATGTACATAATTACTGATTAAGTGTGTTAGCCTCCTTGCTTTGACATTTTGGCACTCGTGAAGGCAGAAGATGTGAATTAAGGTAGGTTAGGAATAATAAGATCTGAAAGCTAAGCCAGTCTTGACCATTAACTAAATGTATGGTAGTAGGTAAGTCATTTCATTTTTCTCAGTCCCTTTTTCACCAAATGTACAATATATTCAGATTTAACTAACATTTATCAAATACCCAGTACCTATGAGGAGGGGTATTTTCTCTCAGGAAATCTTTACAATTATGTGCAGACTAAGTGATCTCTAAATAGTCCCACACTGATCAATTATAAAATTCAATAATAATGAACCAGCTTGGCCTGAAGATGTAGCTCAGAGAGACAGGGCACTTGCCTAGCACATGTGAGGCCCTGGGTAAAATCTCCAACACTGAAAAAAAAAAAAAAAGAAAGAAAGAAAGAGAGAAAAGGCACACACATGAGTAAGCTCTAATCCTCTAATCCCAGAATGATGTTATGCAATCAATTTTTTTTTTAACACTCCAAAAACTTGGCTTCAAAGCTCCACTTGAGACTTTCTTAACTTTGTAAAAGCAAGGTACAAGTGGGACTGGACTGATTATACATACTATAGATGAGGGACTGCGTTGTGTTCATTTTTGTATATGCCCACCCCCAAACCCTCCAGAAAATGGTGAAATAAATGATGACACAAAGAGGTAGACCCAACAAAAACAGTAAAGAAAAGAGCTCTCTCCTTATTGACTATCTTTAAAACGTAGAACACTCCTTAGAAAATCTAAAGGCATAGGGCTGGAGCGGTGGCTCAGTGGTTATAGTGCTTGCCCGGCACACGAGAGTACACGAACTCAAACCCCAGCAGCACGTACACAACAAAGCTTCGGAGCAATGAAAGCCAGATGAAAAACTAAATTGATTCTTTTTCTCTCCCTCACTGTCCCTCTCTCTTAAAAAAAAGTAAGTAAATAAGTCTAAAGGCACACATTAAAGTATCAAGTTATTAATCATCTATCAAAACATTAAATATACCAGAAAGCTATGGAAATTTTATAGAATAGGAAGAAATAATCAACTGTTTTCTGTGTATTCTCAGCTGAGAATTTTTTTTCATCTAAACTTTTCTGATTACCTTTGTTGAGAAGACCTGATTTTGTGTGTGGGATTTTGGGGATGTCAGTTTGGAGACTTCACAGGTTCATTTACTAGCTAAGCACTATTAATCTAAGCCTTCATTAACTCTTTACTTTCTGAATATTAACATATTTTCCAAAAAGTTTCCAGCAAGGCTTAGTAATAGATGCCCTAAAATTCAAATCATATGGACAATAGGATTTAGTTTATGGGAATCCAAAGAACTTTTTGTATACCACTCTCAGTAACCACTACCAATCAGGGATTTTTCAAAAACTGCAACACAATATATTCTACAACTAAGATCTATATCCTTCAATAAGTCTAAAGCACAAAAAGAATAAAATGTTTACAAATACATTCTTGCTTAGGTATACTTAAAATGTCAAAAAAAGTGATACTATTTGGAAAAAAGATGGGGGGTGTGTACTGGGGACTGAACCCAGGAGTGCTCTACCACTGAGTTCACATCCCCAGCCTTTTTGAGATAGGGGCTCACAAAGTTGCTCAGGACCCAGATAAATTCCTGAGGCTTACCTGAAAAACTGCAATCTTCCTGCCTCAGCCTCCTGAGTTACTACTGGGTTCTCATCACCAGGCCTGGTCTTTTGGGAAATATTTTTTATCAAAATGAGCTGAATCTAAGAGTTTTCTGGTCAACATGATTAATGAGAAAATTCCTTTTCCCAAAATTCTAGCAAATTAAAAATTTAAATTTAGATCAACATATTACAACCTTTTGGATGAAATTGGTTATCTCCAATGAAATTCAACATAATCCTAAAAACCAGGTGACTAGGCCAAAAGTAAAGACAAGTCCTTGGGTTTTGTATAAGTAATTTTGTTCTTTTTAAAACTAGGCCTCAACTTCTATTACTGGCTACTCACCTTTTCTTTTTTCTTTCTTTTTTTTTTAAGAGAGAGGGACAGTGTATGAGAAATAAAGAATCTATTTAGTTTTTCATGTGGCCGTCATTGCTCCAACACTTTGTTGCGTACATGGTGCTGGGATTCGAACTCATGTCCTCGCACATGTCAGGCAAACACTGTAATCACCACGCCTAGCCACCAAGCCACCGCTCCAGCCTCTGACCACTTATGTTTTTTGTTTAAGAGAATCAATTTTATTTAGTTTTTCATGTGGCTTTCATTGCTCTAACACTTAGTTGTGTATGTCCTCAACAAGAGGATAAAGCAAATCAATTTATTTACATTATAGCAAATGTCAACATGTGGAACTAATCTAAATTAAACACTCCTTATGTACTTTTTAGCAGACAACAGCAGAATCTGAATCTCCAGATGAACCTTAATCCAAATCAAAGTCTAATCATATTGAAAGCAACTATCATCATGGGTGGGGAAAAATTGTCTTCATTTGATACAATCTAATGCTCCAATTCAGTATATTAAAAAAACAAACTTAGCCAGGTATAAGGTACACACATATAATCCTCGCTAAGTGGGGGGCTGAGGCAGGTGAATCACAATTTTGAGGTAGTCTAGGCAACTTAGCGAAAACCCTGTCTAAAAAAATAAAAAATAAAAAAAGGGCTGGGAATGTAGCTCAGTAGTGCACTGCTGCTGGTTTCTGTTCCCAGTACTGGGGAGGCAGGGGAAATGAGAAAACATTACTTACACGAAAAAAATAAAACAAGAAAACTGTTATTTATACCAAATGAGAATAGTCAATAGCTCACGTGGTGATTATGACAATGAAGTCATCTCAGTGTTTTACTCTGAAAATTAGGCTTCCATTCTATACCTATATGGCTACTACGAAAATTACCTGGTTTTTGAAAAATGGCTACTGTACTACAATAGTAAAGCTCTAAACCAAGTTGAAAATGAGTACTAAATATCAAAGGTACAATCTTCCATTTCACATACAAGGGACAGAACATGCAGTGGTGAAGAACACAGGCTCGGAATTCACACTGCCTATATTGATTCCTGGTTCCACCACTTCCTAGCTGAGTGATCTGGAGCAAAAGGCAACACTCCTCTGTGTCTGTTTCCTCATCTAAGAAATGGGAATGACAAGAGAACCTTCATATGGTGGTTGTGAGGATGAAATAGCATGAGGCTAAGTTTAGAACAATATCTGGCATTTAAAAGCTCAATTAAGGGTAACTATTATTATCAAACTCAAGACCAAGAAAAATGTACTCAGCAATGATAAAATCAATTAAGTACATACTGAATGCCAACTACAGGTCCGCTGCTGTGCCAGGCACTATGGCTAAAGAGAACTGTACAATGCATTGTTGTGCTGTCTCCATGAAACTAATAGTGAGTGCTCTAGTTGGAAAGACAAGGTCAAAAACTGAAGAATACAGAATGCTAAACTATGAGGGAAAATTTCATACAGATTCATAAGAAAAAAAGATAGCTAACATTTCTTAAGCACTTACTATGTAGTAGGTACTGTTTTAACACTACATAAATACCACATTTAGGCCTCGAAACCCTATGAAGTAGGTATTATTAACTCCAGTTTATAGAAGAGAAACCTGAGTAATAGAGAGGTGAATCCAAGTGTTTATACAGCTAATAAGAAGCATATGAACAATTCAAGTCCAAGGCAGTAAGTATGTCTCTGAGCTTATCTAGCTAACTACTAAACTAAGGAGTTGAGGGGGACTCAATAAATATCATTATTTATTGCCAGGCAGTATACTAGGCATTTTCAAACACCCCCCCTTTTAAGAATTCCATTCAGTTTACAAATAGAGTTAATAGGCCACAGGCTAGAGTGGTGGCTCAGTGGTTGGAGTGCTTGCCTGGCATGCATGAGGACCCAGGTTTGAATCCCAGTACCACGTACACAAATAAGTGTCGGAGGGTCTGGAGTAGTGGCTCAGCAGTTATGGTGCTTGCCTGGCATGTGTGAGGACCTGGGTTCAAACCCCAGCACCATATACACAACAAAGTGTTGGAGCAATGAGAACCAAGTAAAATTGATTCTCTTTCTCTCTCACTGTCCCTCTCTTTAAAAAAACAAAAAACAAAACAAACAAAAACACTAAGTGTCAGAGAAACAAAAGCCAGATGGAAAAATAAACAAAATTGATTCTTTCTTTCTTTCTAAAACAGAAGAGTTAAGAGGCCAGGCACAGAGTCACAAGCGTGTAATCCCAGCTACTTGGGAGGCTGAAGCCGGAGGAACACAAGCTTAAAGCCAGTCTTACCAACTTAGGGAGACCCTGTCTTAAAATTTAAAAATAAGGGGCTGGCGTGGTAGCTCAGTGGTTATGGCATGCATGAGTACAGAGGTTCGAACCCCAGCACCACATATACAATGAAATGCTGGAGCAACAAAAGCCACATGAAAAACTAAATAAAATTGATTATCTCTCTCTTTAAAAAAAAAAAGAAAGAAAAAAAAATGAAAAGGGCTAGGGATATAGCTCAGTGGAGAGTGCCCCTAGGGTCAATCCTTAGAAATATAAAACAAGCTAGTAATGAAACCAAAAACAAATAGGGTAACAGACAAAATAAGGAAAATAATCTGCTCAAGAATGACAGGATATATAGGGACTGGAGCGGTGGCTCAGCGGTTTCAGCGCTTGCCTGGCAAGCACGAGGACCCGGGTTCAAACCCCAGCACCACATACACAACTGAGTGTTGGAGCAACTAAGGCCATGTGAAAAACTAAAAATAAAGTTGTTTCTCCCTTTGTCTCTCTCTCTCTCACTGTCCCTCTCTCT